>PVHY01002660.1:0-122096 GCA_004024945.1 Uropsilus gracilis | reverse complement strand
ATACCACAAGAAGGGGAACCCAGTCCTGGCAATGCCGATGGAGCTTTAACAAACAATCGAATATATAACACAACAGTAGAATAAAAATAATGAGAATATGAGGCATTTGCATTTAGAAATAATGGAGCTAAAAAACACTATAGCTTATTGTGAACATACAGTTGAAGATCTCACTAGCAGAGAGATGCTTTGGAAAGAATTAATAACAAAATATTAGAGAACATAAGAATAATCAAAAACCAAATATTAGAGAACATAAGAATAAAAAAAGGTAAAGAGAAAAAAAAAAGGAAACCACGTAAGAGACCTCAGGGACTACTCAAAGATGATTGCAAAACAAGACAAACCAAAACATAAAATGAGAAAATAGCAATATCCACTTTATATATCAGTGATCACCTTTAACATAAATGGTCTGAGCTCTTCAATTAAAAGACACAGTGAAAGAATAGATTAGCAATTATTTACTAAATTGTCTTCTGATTTTCACAGTTGCTCTTGGGAAGTGTGCTGTCATCCTGCTAGTATTTTAGGATACATTGTTTTAATGTGATATTTATTAGAAGCTAGCAGAGTATTGTTTATTTCTGGGCTGTAGGCTAAGTGAGTTGGTCACTTTTTCCACCATCAGTCAATATAATCAGCACCTGTGGGATTGCAGCTTCCCCATGATTGTGCAACCCAGTGGGTGTGCACATGTGCAAGTGGGTCAGGCACTATCAAAGACCATACTGTGCTCATGCTATGAAATGAGGAACACCTCCTTTTACTACCTTATCAGTCCCCAGAACACTACAGACAGAATGGGCATGAATACCTCTGCAAAGTGATAGCATCACCATCCCTCCAATGTTTACCTAAGGAAACATTCCTTAAAGAGATAGCAACCAATTTGTGAGTGATCCCCCTGCCCCCAATTACCTCACAGGAACTGATAAGTTAATCAATTTTATTATACCTTCACCATTTGCCTTCCTTTGAAATTCATCATGAACTGTGCTCTGTTCTTTATAAATACCCCTTTCTTTGTTTAATAAATTGTTGTCTGGCTCATTACTTCCAGTCGATCCTTAGCTGCTATAGCTAAGCAATCTCTCTTGTCATCCTTTCTTGTATCCTGCACTCAACTCTCAACACAAATGTGCACACCTGGGCCTAGGAAGGAGGGGATAAGAGAGTGAGCACAAGTATGTGAAAGGAGAGCACATAAAGGATAGTATGAGAGAATTCAAGAGAAAAAATCGGAAGATTCCTGGGGACCTGGCGGGCTTGCCTGACTCCTGGGCCCTGCCCTGCCTCTTTTGTCTGTGTAACTACTAGAAACTACTAGACCTACACAGATTGGTGAGTGCTTGTGCTACAAGTGGCATCATTAGCAGGTTGCTTGATCAATGAGGAAGGGTTCCCCTAAGGGGCCTTCTTGTACTTGCGATTTAGTGATCTTTCATTAGTTCTAGGGAATTCTCAAAAATTTCTTGTCTCTCATTTATCTACAGCTTTAGAAATTCAGTTCACCAGAAACTATGAGAAGTAAAAAAGGTAGATTTATTGAATAACTGTGGAGAGGCAGGGGAGAGACTAGAAAGTAGTGCCTGAAGAAAATTTAGCTTTTTTTTATACTCTTGAGTTTGTAGGCTACCTCAGCTTTAAGATAGGTCTGTACTGGTTGCTTTCTACTAGAGTGTCAGGCCTACTTATCCCCTGCATCCTTTAAAATTTATAACAACCTAATGGCCACAGGTGTGCTTTATGGCCCTGTATCCATTAACAACCACAAGCCCAAGGTCTCAAGGTTATTTCCCATGGTAACTCTTTAGTTCCCAGGTCTCTTAAAAACTTTCCACCCTTGCCTGGTTGGCAAGAATGAATGTGCTGTTAACTCTATATGCCCCAACACCACATATTTTTAAAGTTCAGTCTGTATATTTTCCATGGCTTACCCTATTTGATACTTTACAGGATCCTTTTCAGGTCACTTTTGATAAGATTCTATTACTTGCATATTTTCCCCCTTAATCATTATAAACATGATTATTTTATAATCTACAATAATTTTACCACCTAAAGTCTTTGTAAGGATATTTATGCAAATTTATGTTTCTGCCCATGATGCAGATACTTGTGATACTTGTTTTTTTAATCTAAATTAAGAAAAAGTAATTAAACCTTGTAACCCAAAGCCTGGTTGTGGGAAATTCAGTGGGACACTTAGCCAATTTATTTAGCCAATAAATTCCAAGGGTAAAGGAGAGAGATGAGGAGGGAATCTGTAGGTTAAAAGAGACTAAACATATATTAACCAATCAAAATTGTATACTTTATTTTGAGTCTGTTTTAATTAAATAAAAATATCTCCAGGAGATAGTACTAAAATATTTATGAATATAATGATAACAATATCTTGGATTTTTTTCAAAAAGTATAGATGGGATGAGAGTACAAATGAAACCAAATTAGTGATGGGTAATAATTGTTTGAGACCTGGTGATTGATATAGAACTCATTATGCTATTTTACTTATCATTATATTTAATAGATTACATACTACAAATTAATAGATAACAGATCAAATTAATTCATGTATTTGGATTCCTTTAATGTTATAGGAGAAGAAAACACTTGGTCCTCTCTCTTCATATTTAGTAGTTGGGAAATTAAACTGACAAAAACTGTTGCTAGGACAGAGGATTTAACTCCATATTCTTATGGGCCAGGAGAATGAATCATAGAAATGAAGTAAATCCCAAAATGGTGCTCGCTCAGACCCAGAAATTTATTTTAACCAAGAGTGATAAGACAAAGGAAACGGGTTTGGGGCTTGTGGGGCATTAATTTGAGGAAGATAAATATGGCAGGGAGAGTAATGGGATGTAAGGATGGTTTAGTTTAGAAATGTTTGTTTACACATATCTTGAAGTCATCTTCATCTCCTGTGACAAAGATTGTTCTCTCCTTCTTGGGCTGAGAGGTGAACACATTTACAAGGAGACATACATCCTGCATTTAAGCAGGCAGATGGGGAAGAGAGAGAGTTTTTCTTTATGTCTGCTTTTTCTCAAGTGCCTTTATAATGCGGGTGCCAAAGTGACATATTTTGTGGTGGTTCAGCCTAATTCCCTTCAATGTTGTTGCATAAACTGGAAATGTTTTTCCCTGTCATGCTGTCTTGGGCTAGGATGATAACTTCATCACCATCAGTGAATGCGATTCCACCTACCTCATTATTCTTACCTCATTGTTCTTTCTTATTGCTGGTGCTCTCTTTGTGATAACCACATTCTTAGCCAGCAGAGAGAAAAAAAGAATGAAAGAATACATATCTGTTATCATGATGATAACTAGTCAAATGACTTCAACTATAAATGACCTGTGTCAGCTACAAAGTTCCAAGACTTCATCATCTAGTTCAAAGGAACCTAGAGGGCTGGTAGACTGGATTCTTCTTGTAAAGCGGAAGTTTTCTCACATTTCCATTTTATGGCTAATATTTTATGGTAGGAATAAAATGAAATTTCACATTTTCCCCCAGTCCTCTTTGTTAATAATTTAAAAATAAACACAACCCAGTATTCAAATAACTACTCATGTGGGGAAAAAATGAGTTGTCAGCATTGTTCAAACACTTTCACCATTAGCCCCTATGATCAGCACAGTGGTGTTGCACCCTCTTAGTGACTGTACACACTTAGGACCCGTAGGTGGACACACCTGGGCCTAGAGAAGAATATAAAAGGGCAGCATAACCATGGGGAAGGGTAAACACCAGAGAGAGAGCCCAGAAAAGAGTGAAGATTCTTGGGGGGCTGGAAGGCTCATGTGCCTGCTTGCCTCCCTGGCCCCCTGAAACTCTTGCCTTGCTGGTCTGCTTGTGCAGACTGCCTAAAGAGAGTTCAGGGGGAGCCCAACGAGAGACTCAAGTGGCTGCTTGCTTTGCTGGTGGTTTTCCCTGTCCACTATTAAAAATCTTATGATGATAATGCCAAGAGATATAACATTCTTTAGCTGTTGAACCTACCCAGACTGGGATAGTTGCAAAACACATTTGTGAGAATACTCAGAAAAAAAGCTCTCAGAGTTTCTTAGACAGTTTTTGCTATGATCTTCCAGCACAGGTGGCCTAGGAGATAACACGTAGCCTTAAGATTTAGTGGCATGTGCAGAGAGCAGTAACTAATATGTAACCTTGAAGTATGCATCGCATGAATAAACGTGTAAACTAGGCCTAAATCTGACCCTGTGCCAGCTTTGTCCGTAAATCATATGAAAGCTAATAGAGGTACTCCACGGGGTGAGGGGCAGGGAGCCTCTCATCGGCCTTTTGTTACCTTTTACCAGGCTACTGCTGCAGCAGGAGCACAGGGAGTTTGCTGCTGCTGATGATGATACCTGTGTATCTCCTGCTGCTGTAATAAGACTTGTTCCTTCTCTCCACATATGGACTTTATGACCTGTTTTCTCATCTGCAGCTACTGAGAACCAGGTAAGCTTGTAACTGAAATGCAACACCATGAAACTTCAAAACCAATCTAAAATTGGTATAAGAACTCCTATCGAGCCCTTACAATATTAAAAATGAAGTAGATACTAAAATTGTATTTTCAAAGACATAAATAGGATATTTTTAAAGACACATCAATAAGGAGTTTCAGTGGCACCATTAAAAAAACAAGGGTGATATTTGCATGTATACTTGTGTGTGCTTTTTCCTGGAGTCTCATTAATGTTCTCATTCCTGGAAAAGGATTACTCAACCTTGAAGCTGTTTTGTTTTGTTGTCTTTTTTGGTTTTATTTTGGTAGGGTTTTTGTTTGTTTGTTTTTTGTGTTTTTTTTTTAATTTTTCTTTTTTTTGTGTGAGAACTTTCCAAAGGTGTCTGGTTCAATGACCTTCAATAAATCTTTTAAAATAGTAAAATTGAAAATAATTTTTTCAATGCCCTGAGATAATATCCTTTATCATATGCATTAGGATTAAAACTTGAAGAGAGAATATTTGGTGAATTATTGGTGTTTCTCAGAGGAGTATTCTTCACAGTAACCTGGAGATTCTAAGACTTCACACCCTAAGGAGTCAATAAAAAACTTTTCTATATCCATTTATCTGTCATTGGATACTGAGGTTATTTCCATAATTTGACGATCATAGTAATTCTGCAATTAGCTTAGGGTTGCACATCTCCCTTAGAATTAGTATTTTTGCATTCTTTGGGCAGATATGTAGGAGTGGAATTGCTGGATCACCTGAGTAGATCTATTTTTTAATATATGAGAAATTACCATACTGTTTCTCATAGGATCTAGACCAGTATACATTCCTATAGTGGATGAGGGTTCCTATTTATCCATATCCTTGTCAACACTCACTGTTTCTGTTTTATTGATACAAGTCATCCTCACAGGATGATGTGGTATTGTATTATCATTTTAATTTGCATTTCCCAGAAGTGATGATGATCACTTTTCCATGTGCCTACGTGCCACCTGTTTGTCTTTAGAAAAGTGTTTGTTTAGTTTTTCTGCCCATTTTTTGTTTGAATTTGTTGTTTTCTTTCTTTTTTTGTACGTTCTATGTAGATCTTGGATATTTTCCCTTGATGTATGATGTGGGAAATAATTTTTTCTGTACAGTAGGGTAACTTTTCATCTTAATCATAATTTCTTTTCCTGTGAATAACCTAGTTTTATGAACAACAAATATTAAAATAATTTCATTTTATTATTTAAAAAATTCAGAAGTATGTTTTAATAGCCTTCCAAAAACAAACAAAAAAAAGCATGTAGTAGATTTAAGGCAAAGAGAATATGAAAAGAAAATTTATATTATCAAATATTTTTATATATGAGTAGGCTGTTACTCATTATCTTTCTGTAGAGTGTTTCAGGTTTTCTTTTTAATTTATCCAATTCTGCATAGAACATATGGAAAATATGGCTGCAGTTGGGTTTCTGAAACAGAAAATTCTGCTATTTCATAGATTAATGACAATTAATAAAAAATGGTCTCATGACACAACTGTTTTTCATTTGTAGTACCTGCTAATTAGTTTGCTTCAGTTGATAATTAATATCAATTCTTTCAATTTATATTTTAAAAGCAAATATATAAAAACAATTATATATTTAATAGAAAAAAAGCAGTTAGACTTGATCATTAACAAGTAAAAGTCAAATGATGACACTTTAGAAATACTACATCTGTGAAACATTCACAATACACTAAATGTTGAACATCACATGAAATTTAATTATTTTTCCTTTCTGGTAAATATCTAAAAAGAAAACATAAGAAAAATCATCCTTTAACTTGTTTAACTAAGTTCCATTACATATGCCAGAAACAACATAAAAGAATACTCTAGTTGAAGGGTAATCTATGAACCTTTATCTCCACTGTGTTAAATATATTAGACGCTGTATATCACATGTCACAACTACTGAATTTAACCAAGTAAACTAAAATATACAGACATTATGGCAATAACAATGCTACAATAAAATCATATTTACAAAAGAAAATAGGAACAAATGGGTTAGGCCCACAAGCCTTTTTTCATTTGTTCTAGATGTATAGCTAAATATTTCTTATACAAATAAAGAAGTCTCAGATATATAGTTTAAAGTATTATCTGCAAAATTCTTGAGGTTTACTTGGGAGGAAAGGTGTTCCCTGAAGATTTTGCCCATCAAAGTCTCAAGGAGACCTACCAAAAGCTCTGACTTCCCTTTTAGAAGTAAATGCTTGACTAAATCTGCAGAAACCTCTTTAGAAACAACTCTCACAATTAGAAAACATGGAGGAAGTAAAACACAGCTGCATAGGATACTGTGGACTGGTAATCAGTGGAATTGCTGGTTATTTTCTGTGAAGACAATAGATCTTAATTTAGTTCTGCTCCCTTTTCCTATCTTCACATACTACATACTCATCTTTATACTATAATGGCATATATTGACTATACCATTACTACTTTATCAAAACCCCATGATAGGTATATTTTTGTGTGTGGTTGATTTGGTTGCTATAATGTAAATGTTTCATTTAAATGAAACATTTCATTTCTTTAAATGAAACATTTAAAACTTTAAAACTTCCTTATCTTACTTTTTTTTTCTAATGAGATTCTATACTTCTGTCTTTGCTTCTTTACAGAGAACCATGATCTACCAGGAGATGTGTGTAAGGCTCCTCAGTGTGAAGAGAATAATATGTCATTGCATAAAATACATTTAAGAAAAAAAAAATCTGCTTACTTCTGGGCAGAAGAAAACATCTTGAGGTATATACTTCTGTCATTTGAAATGACTCATCATTCAGTAATTGATAAATTGATTGTTCAGTAAATATCATGACTCTAAAAATGTTGACATCAATATTTGAGCACATATCTATGAATATTTAAAATAGTAGCAGTAAAATACATGGATTATTATTTTGAGATCTTCTGATATAAGTTTGGGTCAATATGGAATATCTTGTTTTAGTTTTGTCATTCTGATATCCAATAATGAAAAGTCAGTATTGTTAACTTCTATATTTATTTGATTAAGAATTTAAACTTTATATGTTAACATTTACATTCCTTTGTTTGATGATTTGTTCCCTCAACAAATATTTGCTTTTGTCCACTTGTGCTGAGGACAGAGAGTTTCCAGATTTCCTGATACAAGATTGCTGTCACCTGAAACAGTCATACCTAATTCAGTCAGTTGGCCAGCAAATTTTCAAATTTTGACTGAAGGTCTTCAATGCTTAGAAGATTTAACAAGTTAGAAAAGGTTTTTGTCTTAAAGAGAGGAGAGAAATAATGAGAAAGTTCATATGCCTTTTTTGAGATGTTAGTTCTTTGAAGAAATTATAGCAATATATAGTAGATGATAATCAGGAACAGTGATGTTTGACAAGGGAAGGTTATTTTATTTATAGAGGTCTAGTGAGATAGCATTTAAGTTGATACTTCATTGATAAAAGTGAAAGTTAAATTCTTAAGTGGAGGGTATTCAAGCTTAACATCTCATTTGTTTGCAGCTTGTCCAAGGTGTGATTACGTGAAGTAGAAATACATAATAAAAGAAATCAAGATATTTTAATGGGACACACAAAATGACACTGAAATAAGAGAAGATATCAGGCATAGAAGGGGAGAAAAGACTAGAGGCAGATGAGAATCACATGATGACAATAATCATAATAAAAAGGAACAGAATGTGTTAATTAGAAATAGTGTTTAAACGGTGGGCAAATGTCACCTTACCTGACATTTATTTATTAAGGGAGTAGTAGAGTGGCCCCAGATTGACATGGGGATCAGCATATTTTGTTTATAGCAAGAAGTGATATCTTCTGTGATGAATCTGAAGAATGAAGAGAACCCACTTCCCCAATGACAGAGGTGTATAAGGTACATTAAGAAGACTTGGTAAAGTGTCTTTTAAGTTCTTCTACCCATTCACTGATGGGTTTTTTGCTTTGATTTTGTTGATCTTTGTGAATTCTTTCTGGATTTTTGATATAAGACCCTTATCAGTTGAATGGAGTGCAAAAATTTTTTGCCCATTCAGTTGGACTTCTCTGTTTTGGTTATGGTCTCTTCTGATGTTCAGAAGCTTTTTAGCTTGATATAGTTCCAACTGTTTATGCTTTCTTTTATTTTCTTTGTGAAGAACCCTGGGAGGATGTTCAGGATATGTAGAAGAGTTTATAAGCACCAGATGTAACTGCCTTTGAGCAAACTTCCAATCAAAAGTTATCATGACACTTTCAAATGAAACATACTAACAAAATCATGCTTACCTCAGGATTCTTCAATAATTTTGTATGGGGCAGGGGAGGCACAATTTTTAAAACCAAAAGAATTTAGGGTTTTTTAATTATTATTTATTAAAAAAACATTAAAGCATTTTACAAAATACATTGATGCCACAACTATCAAACAGGTAAGAAATGATCCATTTCCTATGGCTTGCTATCTAATAGATAGAGAAGGAATTTATTTTCTAAAGATATATGTAGTTTAATTAATTTTACCTAAATTTATAAAATATTAATCACTTTTGTTTACTCTAAATCAAATTTTCATTTCAATAATGTCATACTTAAAGGTTGAATTCCAGCTGAATATAGCATATAAAGGTCAAGGAAATGTGTTTTTTATGGAAGATCTTAAGCAAGGTACCTTTGTCTAATAGAAATTCTTTGTTGACAAATCTGAAATAGACCTGAATCAGGTTCCAGGTCCTTCTGCTCATAACTGCCCCTTGCAGTGCAAATGCCCCACTATATTATCAAAGAATGGATATGGTCCCTTTTCAGAGTAAACTGAGGAAGGCTACTTACTTTAAATGTTTGCTGGGCATGTCAAAAGCAGTCAGATTTCTTCATGTGCTCATTTTATGACAGATCCAGGTCATAGACACAAAACTGGCAAATGCCTTCAAAGAAATGTGCTTAACCTACAAAAAATGGCTCTTCACCCATCCCACTGTCAAAACCATCTTGCAAAAATAAAATTGATACAGTTACCTCACACAAGAATACAAGAAGCAATTCCTCCAAACACTGAATACTGTAGTCTTAGATTTTTTTTATGAATCCCTTTTATTTTTTTTTCCAAAAAACCCCAAACTGTCACTATTAATTAGAAAACCATACTGCATTACACAATGCTTTACTTTTAAGTTTAACCAGCCCTAATACCAAAGTCCTGGCATAGTTTTTATCCTACAAAATCTTACTCCAAGAGACTTGACATTAATTTGATACTTTGTTTCATATTGAATATCAATTTGGTAATCTTTAGATTCTAAATAGAAGTGTTTTTGCATTATTGTATTGTATTTTGTAAGAGGGCAGTGGGAAAAAGCTTGATATTATTTCAGAGAACAATCTGTTCTCTTCACTCTCTTAATTTAGAAAATTGTTCTGTATTTAAAGTGTTTAAGTCAAACAAGAGAACATCTTGGATGTTTGATTACTGTGGCAATGAAGATCTTGTTATAAATCTAATTTCCAACTGGAAAATTATTTACTGAATCAATATAGTTTAGCTTTCACCTTAGTGTGATATAAGAACATGCATGTTTAGTCACTTGATAAAATTGATATAAACTTGTTATGCCATCAGTTTAAGTTTCTTTATAATTTGCTAATGCAAACTTTAATAATATAAACAGAAAAGCCAAGAAAATACCAATGAGTTTTTTTTACAAATTTTTGTTATCAAAATGCTCTCAACATTTGTGCTGTTATCATATATATAAAACATTGATTCACACAATTTTATGTCCCTTCCAGAAACTCTATAATATCAGTACATGATTCTTCATAATCTACTAAACTAGATTTCACTTTTCTTCATCTGTAACCTAGTATGTAACAGAGTAGCATCTATGGGTAAACACAAAGAGATTGTAATCAGTTCATTTTAAATTAGTTAAAAAAAAAGTTAAAATAATTTTTTTAAATCTGCTAAAGTATAGACATTTAGTGTATATTGTATGAGTAAATACACAATTACAGTAGTAGTTCTAATTTTTCAGTACAACATGTCTTTTGTTTCAAGACAATGATTTTCATGTAGATAGCATCCTTATGATGCTATTGATATGAAATGATATGATATATCTTTGCTTATATGTTTATATGATAACATCCTTATGAAGTAACAAGTTCCTTAAAGGAAATTTTTCCTTAAAGAAAAAAATAACACTACTTCCAGCAGCTTTAAATTAATCATATTGAAGAAAAAAATATATTTTGTTTCTGAAATATTTTATGTCAAAACTTTATATCTGATCTGTTTCAAACTGATCAACTCTCTAAAGAGAAACACTTCTACAAAGCATCTTTTGGGGGAAAAAATTAATAGTATCTTGCACATCTGGCCATGATGTAAAAACTGTGCCTTTTCCATTAACTAGAAAATTGGTCAAAATATGTGAGGAAGCTCAGGCATTAGACAGCATGAGGTTCAGGACTCCAGTCCTTGGAGAGAAACAGGTGCCCGGACCATTTGGTCATCATGTCTTCTGCCTCTAGTCACTTTTGAGCCCACACCGAAGGCAGAAGGTATCTAAGCAGAACATCCTTATATCACCACTGGCTTGTGGAGAAAGAAAACCCAGTTTGGTGAGTCTAAGGTTCAGAATATAGGTTATGACTGGATTAGGCATGTTATTTCTTTTGTGCTTTCTCTCAGTGCTAAAAGTCCTCTGACACTCATTCTGGTGGAGTGTTCAAGCCAGGGTCATGCTGGCCCTTCTACAACCATCACAATAGCAACCCCCTCTATGCCTCTTAACTCCTCTCCTGATTTTGACCTGACATAAAAGCAAAAAGGAAGAATCTGTGGGGATTCTTCCTGTCTTGTCTGCCCAGTGCCTTGCACCCAGAAGATGATAAAAGAAATGAGATAAGGAACTTCTTAGGGTCAAAGTTCCATTATCTGCTGAAATAGCTTGTTACTGAAAATAGGGTCAGATTAGCAAGAGTACTGAGGCACCACAGTGTTGCCCTGACTACTCCCCCCACACACACAGCTAGGTATTCCCCTCATGCCTTCTAGCTTCTTTAGTTTAAATTCTTTCTGATACTAAATAAATATAAGACTACCCTTGGAGTAACTCTGCACCCTGGTTTATGCTTCTAGCAGAGTTCCTTGCATTGTCACAGGCAGAGGCAGCTGTGATGTGGGGCAACACAACAGGGAGGAGGGAAATACAGAGAGCTTCAGAAGATAGAGTAGGGGTTACCTTGAGTCTTAGGATGAATATTAAGGTGAGCATGCCAACGTTCACTGCTTAAAGGCTTAGCACACAGGAACATGGTGTTCTAAAAGTGCATAATTTCCCAAGCTCTCACAGGGCTAGGAACTGCTTAAGTCCTAGTCATTCTGAAGGGAAAATGTTATGAAGTATTCAAGCATTCATTAGAGACCCAAGAGGTTGTGCTTCAGGAGAAAGTGTTAGTAGTTATAGGTATTCATTAATATTTTAGCAAAAGTTAACAAACAAGCTGAATAAAAGCAAGTTCATGCACAAGTAACAAGTTGTTATAAACAAAATAAAATTCTCATACTCTTGAAAAAAAATTAGATCCATTCAACAACTTAATATGTACAAAAGTCAGCATTAATAAAACCTTTTAAGGATGCCAAAGGCAGGAATATATGACCAATAACGTGGAGAATAATCTGTCAGAAGTGACAAAGATAACAGAAAGAAAAGAATAGAACCTTTATTTTAAAAAGCTATTATAAATGTAGTTCAGGATTAAATAATGTGTATAGAATGAGAAACAAACTTTATTTTTAAAAAAGTATCTAGAGATGAAAAATGCAACATTTGAAAAAATTATTGAATAGGTTTAAGGTCAGATTAGACACTGTACAAAAATAAAAGACCATCTAAATATGTACATAAAAGGAAAACAGGCTTAGAAAAATAAATAGAACCTAAGTGGCATGTAGAATCAGATCAAGCAGAAACTCCAAGCATTTTGGTTTATGATGTCTCACATAGAACATCCAAAAGAATACAGATAGATAAATCAAGTAGCTTTCAAGTAAAAACCTTTAGGGGAAAGAAATACAGCTACTGTTAAAAATGATTCTTAAAGTGATAGAATTTTTGTTTATTTTCATTTCTTAGGGAAAGTAACCTGAATAAGGCATGCATTGAATTGCTGTAGCTCACTGCAAAAGTAATTTTATGAATGCCTGAACAAGAAAATATCTTTATTTTAGTACACCAAGTTTCTTCAGCATCTTGCATGTGTACAAAAATAGAGAAATTTACATCCTTGAAATTAAAATGATGATGATGAGGCAGTTTTTATTTTGCATATCAGAGTCAGAAAGATGTTAGTCAATGCCTCAGTTATACCAAAAGTTTCAGGCCCACTTTTGTACTATAAAATCTCAGTGAATATCAGGTAGTCTTGCATAATGATAGTGATTTTTTTTAGATTAACTAAGCCATGACCTTTATCTGGTTCTTTAAATATATGTTTAGATCAAGCATCACATAAATAATTAAATATTTACAAGCATTATTAGTTTGTCTATGTTATTATATCTATGTATATGTGTGCACTTGTATATACATGTGTAGATACAAATGTGTGCAAACTATAATATAAATCTAAATTCAGTTATCTCTGAAGCTATTCTATCTTGTGACAAAAAGTATAAAAATATTGGGGATTATGCCTATGTATAATATAGATATATATAATGAACAAATAAAAACAGTGACATGACATTGGAGCATTTGATAGAGTAGAATAGGCAGGGGCTATTTGTCTCATGCTAATCAACTTAATTCACAAATAAGAGATGTGACTACCCCTTTGCTGTGTGAAGATGACATGTTAAGTGTTGAAGTATATGGAATTAATATCTGAAAGATTTATATATCTTCTAAAAATATGTATTTAAATCTATCTCTGATGTCAATTTTTCCAATATGAAATTTAAGAATATTGAACTATTCTTTAATGTATTTACTAGGTTTTTCTTCTTAACATACATTTCAAAGTGGTTCATAATAACAATAATCAAAGTTTAAAATAATGATGGTCTTCAATAATAGGAAGTAATTATTGTGGTAATAATCTATGGAAGATAACTTCAAGCAAAGGCAAAATTATAGGGAATGAATAATGGTGGTAATCAAATGAACAATTCCTCTACTAAAAATGCTTATTTCATGGCAACCAGGTTAATTAATATTGCAATTTGTGAATCAATTCAAAAAACAAATATACTAGATAAAACAAATAAGCAACACACCATTCAAATTCATTGAGAAAAGTAATCCTAAGCATCACAAAAAGACCCATTTGATAAATATTTATGAAAACCCATCTCAGGTAAGCAGATAAGAGCTACAGTATTGACTTGTGAATCATAATACTAATTGATAGGGTTTCTGTTATGTCACTAAAATTAGCTAATGTTTAAACTGCCATAGTCAGTGCCTTTTTAACCTCATAGTCACACATCTACCATTTGCACATTGTAGGTGTTAAATAAGTGTTAGTAAGTGATGAAAGTATCTCTTCTGAGAACAGCCTTTGTGGTAAAATCATAGTTTACTCCTTTTCTATAGCATTTATTCACTTTTTTTTCTGTTATCTTATTGAATCCATGTGTTACAAGGACATTTCCAAAATAAAGCAAAAAGAATAAAAAGATTACTAAATTTCCATTAAGATTCCAAGCAGATTTCTTTTATTCCTCCCTTTATTATTCTTTTCCTTTCACTTTATTTCGTTGAAAAACATGTGGCCCACCGGGAACTAGAAAGCTTAACATATGGGCTAGAGTGTTCCTTTGGATGTTTCACGGTCGTGCTGCACAGTAAAGTTTTATGAGTTCCAGGAAAACAAATGAAAACAGTAATTCAGACTCTAGTCTAACTATCTCTATAGCCTTAATTTTTGTTCTCACTTATGGCATAGCCATCTTGGGAATTCTTATTACAAAATTTAAATTCCTGAATCAACAGAGCAATTCAAGCTGCAAAGCTGTTCAACACATCAAAGAGGTTTGTGATGCCAAGGGCGGCACATACTCTCATGGCAAAAGCTCCTTGCCATTGAAGCCAACACATTTACTACATTAGAATAGGCATCCTCAATCTCTAGCCCCAGTCCTATAAAATACAGTCAAGATTTTATGAGAAATTGGTTGTCAATGCTCCTAGCATCTTGAATATGATAAATAGGCAACATGAATTCATCAATGGTTATGGAATTTAAAGTCTTTAAAAGGGGGATTTTAAAAAGTTCTAGAAAAAAGCAAAAAAGAAATATAGATCCAAATCAAGACAAGTGGTAATAAGAATTTAACAGGCAGATCAAGAAAAAGGATGACCTTGGGTATCAGTCACTTGTTGGATGAATAGTGGGCAAATATTTTCTCCCATTCAGCAGGGTGTTATTGTTTTAAAGTTTCTTTCACTGTGAAAAAGCTTTATAGTTTGATATAGTCTTAACTGTTTATATTCTTCTTTGTTTCTTGTTATCATAGACAAATCCTCAAAGAGAAGAGATCATTGAAGTTTATGTTGTGCAGTTTGACCTACGTTTTCTTCTACATATTTTAGGATTTCAGGTCCTTACATTCAAGTCTTTTATAGCATGTAGTGTTATGTATACATAACCATACACTTTTGTGTATGGTTAATAGCAATCTAGTCTCATTCTTTTGCAAGTTCAAATTTTCCAATACCATTTATCAAAAAGATTTTCTCCAATGGATATTCTTTTTTGCTTTTTGCAAGCCATTACTATTTTATTTTATTTTTAAAATGTACATATATATATGTATGTATGATTAACATCATTGTAATCCCTGGGGTCACCCATCACCTCCTCTCCCTGGCTGCTCTAGCTGGTCCCCCATGCCTCCAATTGTGTACTTTCATTTGGTTGTCCATATATTAGTGAAACCATTTGT
Organism: Uropsilus gracilis; assembly: GCA_004024945.1. Lineage (NCBI taxonomy): Eukaryota > Metazoa > Chordata > Mammalia > Eulipotyphla > Talpidae > Uropsilus > Uropsilus gracilis. The sequence continues at coordinate 106,639 of PVHY01002660.1, read as the reverse complement.
TTTCTGTCGTTTTCCTTCTGACTTGTTTCTGCCAATATGATTTCTTCTAGGTACATCCATGTTACCATAAAATCATCAAACTTTTCAATTTTAATTGATGCATAATATTCCTTGTGTATATGTACCACATCTTTTTCATCCAGTCATCTGTCTTGGGTCATTTGGGTTATTTCCATGTTCTTGCAATTATAAATAGTGCTACAGTGGATATTCTTAATTCCTTTACTGTAGAGTAAATGTTACTATTTCTAAACTCTCAATTCTACTCCATAAATCTCTCTGTGTGTTTTATCTAGTGCATTACTGCTTGATTATTATAGTTTATAGAGTGCTGCACTTGTAGTATGAAATCTAGAAAGTGTGATATCACCATTCCTTTTTTGTCAGGATTCATTTGTCTGTTCAGGATCCTTTGTAATTCCACTGAAAAAATGTTTTTCATCAGAGAAATATCAACTCTTATCATCAGGGAAATGCAAGTAAAAACCATAATGAGATATCAACATGTATCTACAAGAATGGTCCATATCAAAAGAACAGAAAAAATATTGGCAAGGATATGGTGATAAAGAACCTCCATAAGCTGTTGTTGGGAATATAGACTGAATCAGTCCCTATGGAAGACAGTATAGAGATTTCCATTGATCTAGCAGCCCCATTTCTATGCCTCTATAATGGGAATGAAAACATGAATTCTAGGGAACCCACCTGACCCTCCCCCCACCCAGGTGAGCAGCTGGAAGTCACTGACACAAGCTCCAGGCCTCTGGGAGGGACCCATCCCCCTGCCACCTGCTCTGCCATCCCTGGGAGCCAACCCCTGAGGGAACCCACCCAACCCTCCCCCCACCCAGGTGAGCTGCCAGAAGTCACTGGCGCCGGCACTGCAAGTGGCGCCAGTGCAAATTACTAAAGTAAAGTACAGATCTACTTTCAACCTGGAAAACATTCCCATCAGCATACCGACCAATACAAGATCCATGGTTTCTCAATATGTAGAACAAGTTAGAAAGCAAAACACAGTAAGGAGAAAAACTTTAAACATGCAAGCAAGCCCTACAGGAAATAACCCATCACCAACAAAGAAAGGACAATCTCCGGAAAACATCAAAGAAATGATGTGTATATCAGAAAAAGATTCCAGCATCAAGTTGTTAAATGCACTCCAACAATTAAGAGAAGAATTAGAAAAAAAGGACAACAGTATGATAGAAGCATTTAATACACTAAGGGAAGAAGTAGAAACATATAAAAAAGAAAGCATCAATATGTATAACCTAATCAATGAACTAAAGAATGAGAATGAATCCCTAAAATTGAAATTGAAAGAGACTCAAGATTTAAAGGTTGCAATAGATGAGCTCAAAAATGCACAGAAAATCCATGGCAGCAGAAAAGATGAAATAGAGGAACGAATCAGCACACTTGAGGATACAGAAATAGAGAGGACAAAGAAAGAAAAAGAGAGAGAAACAAAGTAGGAGGACTGAAGACAAGCTCAGAAATATGTCATATTCCTTAAAGAAACATAAGAGTAATAGGAATCCCAGAAGGAGAGGAGAGAGTTATGGGAACTGAAATGCTTTTCAATATAATAATAGAGGAGAACTTCCTGAAGAAAGAAATGAAAATAGACATACAGGAAGCCAAAAGGACACCAAACTACTAAAGTTTAATGAAAGAAAAGCCACAGCAAGACACATCATCGTAAAAATTCCAAGAACCCAAGATAAGGAAAAAATATGAGAATGGCTAGAGAAAAGAAACAGATAACCTACAAAGGAAAATCCATTAGACTGGCCTCAGATTTTTCTTAAGAGACACTCCAGGCAAGAAGAGAATGGAGTCACATCTACAAAAAACTCCAAGAAAAAATATGCCAGCCAAGAATACTCTACCCTGCAAAGCTATCCTTCCTCTACGAAGGAAAAATTAGAACCTTCTCTGACAAGCAAAGTCTCCAGAAATTTGCTACCACTAAACCCCCACTCCAAGAAATTTTGCAGGAGGCCTCAATATCAAAACCATTAGAAGAACAAATACAAAAAACAAAAACACAAAATAAACCCCAAATAACAACCATAAAATACATAGAAGAAAACCTGAACAAAACCCTTCATGAATTTCACCTCAGAAATCCATTTGGGGAAACAACTACAGCCAGCAAAACAATGAAGGAAAACATAAACAGCTGGGACTATATCAAACTAAAAAGTTTCTGTTCAGCAAAAGAGACAATAAACAAAACAAAAAGAAACCCAACTGACTGGGAGAAAATTTTTGCTCTCCAGTCAAGTGACAAGGGTCTGATAACAAAGATCCACAAAGAGATCCTACATCTCAACAAAAACAAAGCAAAAACCCACTCACAAAAATGGGGAGAAGAACTAAAAAGACACTTCACCAAAGAGGAGATACAGATGGCTAATAGGCATATGAAAAAAATGCTCCACATCACTAATAATGAGGGAAATGCAAATTAAAACCACACTGAGATACCATCTTACACCAGTAAGAATGGCCCACATAAATAAAACAGACAACAACAAATGTTGGTGCGGATGTGGAGAAAAAGGGAACTCTCTTACATTGATGGTGGGAGTGCAAACTGGTCCAGCCACTATGGAAGACTGTGGAGGACCCTCAAACAATTGAAAATGGACTTACCATTTGACCCAGCAATCCCACTACTAGGAATCTACCCAGAGGACATGAAAGCATTAATTCAAAAGGACACCTGTACGTGCATGTTCATTGCAGCCCTGTTTACAGTTGTCATTATCTGGAAACAAACCTCTTTCGTTTTTATAATCATTTGTCTAACCAGAGCCGCTATCTCAGGTCAGATGACTTCAACAGGCTCCTCTGGCCTCCAGAACTTTATGACTTGACCCTCAGGGTTGACCAGATACTTCCAAAAATTCCATTGTGGCTCCTTCTTTGAAGAATCTGAAATATCAGATTATATTTTCATGAGCATAATTTTTTGTCAGAATTTTTAATTTATTAGTATCTGCATAAGTGACAACTTGAGAATCAAGTTCTATGGTTGTTAAAGTGCTAAAAACAAAAACCAAAGAGCAAAACATCCAAATAAAGCCAAATTTGAGGTTTAAGTAAGCAGCTCTCTATATCCTTGGTGACTGTATCTGCTGATACAGAGTCATGAACTCCAAGTGATTTATTTGAATTTTTTTGACCTAAATGAAAATTTTACCTTGTCACTAATGAAAATTTTTTGGTTTATATTTACGTATTAGAGATAAAATGCTGTTCTAAAGAACCTCAGTAATAATACCATATGGATTTCTTTTACATGAACTTACCTATGTTTTTAATCTTGTTATTTAATCTTGTATTACATAGTTGAAGATGGTAAGGAATTCTAAATGATCTTAATTGAGGAATTATGGCATTAATTTTATATATGAGAAATGTAGATCCCTCATTTATATTATCAGAATTTATGTGCATATTATTGACTAACACAAGAAAAATATGATTGCAATTAAAATTTGTCAGATATGTTTAGTACTGTATACTCAGTGTTTTAAATGGAGTCTCATTTAATCTTTACAGCATCTGTAAGGGGTGAGTGTTACTGTTGTTCCTTTTAAAAATTAAAAAAAAAATTCATACAAAAAAAAGAGAAAACATGAATTCTAAGAGATATATGCACTCCTATGTTTCTGCAACACTATCTATAATAGCCAAGTTGTGGAAACAACTGAAGTGTCCACTGACAGAGGAGTGAATTAGGAATACATATATATATATATATATATATATATATATATATATATATATATATATTAGAATACTATTCAATTATAAAAAAGATAAACTCTTATTTCCAAAAACTGGAAGGGTGATGCTAGGCCAAATAATTCAGAAGGAGAAAGAGAAACACCAGACACTTTCACTGACATGTGAAATATAGAGAAATAAGACAAAAGTCAGATTAAATCAAGTCAATAACAAACCTTAGGAATCTGACTGTAGAAATGAGATTTCTGGAAAGGGAGAGAGGATGCAAACTAGGGAGGGGGTAGTCTAGATTGTGGTGGACTATGGGTACAATCACAAGTGGTAGTAAACACCTGAAAGTTGAGATCCTATAACTCTAAATCACATACAGTGTTGTAAATCAAGCTTGCCTCAATTAAAAAAATAAATAAAGGGATGTTTAAAAATAAATAAAATATCTTTTATTCCAGAAGATGAAGTAAAACAAAAATTTGTTATCTTGTAGCATTAATTTTAACTTTTTTGTTTAAAAACAATGTGGGAAAGCCAGGGTAAATATAATGATTTCTAGGAAATTTAGCTCTAAGATTTCAAAATTCTTCAGCATTAATGTTTGTCTAATTATATGTAAGACACTGCAATTGATTGGGTTTGTGTCAGGACTGAGTGAATAAATGAATATGAAAACATCATCCAGTACATACATAAAACTCCTTGAGTTTTGTTTTTTTTTTTTTAATTCAGTGTTCCAAGATTTTGAAATAAAGTCATTGGGATATGACCCATTTGGCATTCTGGTTTTCTGATCCTGGTCTAGGCTGAACTATGTGTTGATTCCTGCTTCTCTATATAAATAAGGGAGTATTATAAAGAAAACCATTTATTTAAATTAATGGAAAGTAAGAATGATTAAATAATTACCCCCAGTTCCTCAGATCTCACCAAGGAACAGTAAATAATCAAGGTATAAGAATCTTAGTTACCAGAGACCTTGTTACCAAAGTACCAGCTTGTTACCAAAGTACCAAAAATGGCAAATGTAAAGAAATGTACATTTGCTATCAATCACTAGTCTTCTGGGTATTTGAATTATTTGATATATACAATCCCAGCTGTTGAAACATAATTAGAGTAACCACAAATTCCTGAATTTCCTGAGTCAGTGCCAAATTAAAATTTTCTTTTCTTTCCTATTGTCAGTGCATGTGCAATTTGAACTTAGAAATTATTGTCCCCCTATTCCTAACATCCCTGGGTATCAAAAACATCTCTAACTGGAGCAAGGTGAAAAGGGTTTTTCTTAATGTTCTAAGTCCCACTCCAGTTTTCAGCTTCTTAAGGATTCAAGTTGTGAAATATGATCTGAATAGTAAAAGGATTTGCAGATAATATGGATTATTTTTAGATAAAGGCTATTTGAAAAGCATAGATCAACCTCAGACACAGCTCTGGAATTTTTGGCATAGGATTGGTGTAGCTACCTAATTAAATTACTAGAACTCTGTTATTTATCTTCCATGAAGTGGTTAGAAAAGACCCTGATATGGTATCAGGAATTGAGAATAGATATACTTATGTGCACCTGCTCTTACTCCTTTTATTCGTTATATTATTTACATGTGTGTGTGTACTGTTTACAGGTTTTCTCATCATATCTCCCATTACATTGTGAGTTTATTTAAGATAGGGATTTTTTTTCTTTTTCTTCATTTTTCTGTTTTTTTATTGAATAATTTATATATATATATATTTCACATCATTTTAATCCTTGGGGGTCACCTACCACCTCCCCTCCCCAACCACTCCAGCTGGTCCCCACCCTCCTGTTGTGTACTTTCATTTGGTTTTCCATATATTAGTGAAACCATTTGGCTTCTGTCTTTTTCTTTCTGACTCATTTCTGCTAGTATGATTTCTTCCAGGTATATCCATGTTTTGATAAATTCATCATTTTTTTCATTTTTAATTGATGAGTAATATTCCATTATGTATATATACCACATCTTTTTCATCCATTCATCTGTTTTGGGGACATTTGGGTTGTTTCCATGTCCTTGCAATTATAAATAGTGCTGCAATAAACATCCAAGCACAGGTATCCTTTTGTACCATTGAGGTCTCCTTTGGGTAGATTTCCAGAATAGCGATTACTGGATCAAATGGTAGTTCCATTTTCATTAGTTGGAGGGCCTCCATACTGCTTTCCAGAGTTGCTGGACCAGTTTACATTTCCACCAGCAGTGTAAGAGTGTTCCTTTCTCTCTGCATCCATACCAGTACTTGTTGTTGCCTGTTTTTTTAATGTGGGACAGTCTTACTGGTGAAAGGTGGTATCTCATTGTGGTTTTGATTTGCATTTCTCTGATTGCTAGTGACATTGAGAAATTTTTCATGTGCCTGTTGGCACATTTGTATTTCCTCTTTGGAGAAGTATCTTTTTAGTTCTTCTCCTTATTTTTTGATTGGACTTCTTGTTTTGTTTTTGTTTAGTTGTGTGAGTTGCTTGTGGATCTGCATTATTAAACCCTTATCACTTGCAGAAAGCAAAAATTTTTCCCATTTGGTTGGGCTTCTTTTAGTTTTCGCTGTTGTTTCTTTTGCTGTACAGAAGCTTTTTTAGTTTAATGTAGTCCCATCTGTTTATGTTTTCCTTTAATTTTTTGCCTTCTGCAGATGTTTCCAGAAAGGGATTTCTGAATTGTACTTCATGGAGGGTTTTGCCCAAATTTTCCTCTATGTATGTTATGGTTTCTGGTCTGACATCCAAGTCTTTTATACATTTTGAATTGATTTTTGTAGATGGTGTAAGGGAGTTGTCTTGGTCCATTTTTTTGCATGTCTTAGTCCAATTTTCCCAGCACCATTTATTGAAGAGGCTATCTGTGTTTTTCTGTTTTTTTTTAATTGATTGCATTCACACACTTATTTTACATCATTGCATACCTCAAGGTTCTTCCAACACCATGTCACCCATAAACTGTCATCTTAATATCTTGTACTCATCCCTCCCTTGATTTCACCAGCCCCCTTGCTGTGTGCTTTAGTACTATTGTCAATTTGTTATTTTTAACTTCTGTTTTGTTTATTTTCCCCATATCACACATATAAGTGAGACCATCTGGTATTTTGCTCTTTTTGGCCTATTTCTGTCAGAATGATTCCTTCTAGCTCCATCCATGTTTCCCCAAATGCCATGTTTATCTATTTTGATTACTTATTAGTATTCCATTGTGTAAATATACCACAACTTCTTGATCCACTTGTCTGTTTGGGAGCATTTGGGTTGTTTCCATATTCTGCCTATTGTAAATAATGCTGCAATAAACAGGAACACAGGTGTCCTTTTGAATTAGTGTTTTGGTGTCCTGTGGGTAGATTTCCAGAAGTGTAATTGTTAGATCAAATGGTTGTTCCATTTTTAGTGATTTGAGGGCCCTTCACATAACTTTCCATAGTGGCTGGACCAGTTTGCATTCCCATAAATTAGGGATTTTTAAAAGTCTATTTTACAACCTGACATCAAATAGGCACTTATAAATGAATGTTTGTTATATGGGTGCTTGCATATTTCAATGAATGCTGGTTCCAATGCAAAGTAAATAAAATAATCATTACAGTAGTTTTTCCTAACATGTTTCAACACCTTAGTGGAGCAATAAAATCTTGTTTTTTAAAGTAGAAGATGATTAATTTCACACAGTTTGTATGTAGGAAGCAATAGCAGCATAAACTTGGGATGGTTGCCTGGCAACTGCTCAGCACTAATAGGGAAAGTTCTTGAAGACAGACCTGAAGAAAGGATCCTAAACCAGTAAAGCACAGAATTTATTTTCTAGTTCAGCTGCAGTTAGTTCTTGATAATTTAATTTTATAATATGGTTTATGACTAATTATGGACTACTTGGCTTGCTTCCTGGGAGCAAAGAGCAAAATGATCTCCATTTACTTTATTTAATTAAGGTTTTGCCTTGCTCCCTGCCATACTCATCTGAAGACATAAAGCTGAGTCAGCTTTTTAAAGGGACAGGTGATCAGAAAGATGTGAAAAACATAGAGCCAAAGAATCTGGTTATCTAGAACCAGGACAAACTATTGGGAAAAGTCACATGAAGGAAAAATGGTCACTTGTGATAATGTTAGAACGTAATTGTTTGTCACTCACTTTTTAGTTTAAAATTCGGAGGTTTTCTTTGTGTATAACAACTCATTGTCTTCAGAACAGATATAGCTGACAGACGTAGTTTCTTAGGTCTTGTTACCACCGGTCCTCATGCTATATTAAAAATTGGATCAACAACAATTACAAAGTGGGACTCTTCAAAAATAAAAGTCATGGTCCTACATTTCTTAAAGAAAATTGTGGCACAACACTGGGTTATGATGGTTGAGGATTAGTAGTAACTGATTCCTTTAAATAGCGGATATTGTCTTTAATTTACCAAAATTCTCTTCACTCCTAAACTGTCAAATTCTCATGTGATGTCTCTTTTCAAGGATGCCAAATGTAGTGATAAGATGGAGACTGTGCTGTCCTTGAATCTGATGGTACTGCCCCAGAAGAAATAGTTTTGGATAACTTCTCCATTTTGAGTTTAGTGGCATCATTCTGGTAACTTTAATTTTGGTCATGGTGAAAGTATTTACACAAAATATCTGAAATTAGTAATCAGTTTTCAGTTCAACTTCAGAGATGGCTGTTAAACATTTGCCAGGGCACCACTGGTTGAGGTGAAATGAAGAACAGGCTCAATACACAAAACCACTTTAGTTATATATGTCAAAAAACAAAGTTCATCTGAATAAATTTAGAAATCTTATGGACTCTATTAAACAATTCATGAACTTGACAGCATCCCAGAGAGCGAGCAGACTCTATAAAGGGCTTGCACAACATGGAAGATTTTCATAGTCAGAAGGATAGTGAGACTAGATGGTCAGCAAAGAAAATGAAAGATTATCTCACTCAAAACCACCTTTCCTCAGAGGTGGGTCTTATTCTGCTGATTAGCTCACTAATGCTAATCAAGAAACTCCAGGTTGATTGTTTTAGAATTTCACTAAACACAAATCCAGAAAGACTGAAATCACAGTTAAAACGTTTTGAAGGAGACAAAATTAACAATTCCATTTTGACCCTGTTTGTTCTTTTTATTTAAACATATATATTATCTATTTTGTAACACAAATTATAACTTGCAATAAAAATATAGTGATTCTATCATGCATCTGCATCATTTTATATTTTGTTTTCTTTTAAATTCTGTTATTTTTTACTGAGGTAACAGTTTACAACACTGACTATGACTTAAAGTTGTAGATTCATATCTATAGAGGAAGTGAGTTATCAAGGTTTTCACACCTTTTCTCCATTGGCTTCTATGACCAGCATCTGTGGTGTTGTGCTACTCAATGATTGTACACATGTGGGCTTTGGAGGGAAGACAATAGGGTGGCATTGCACTGCAAGGAGGAAAATCAGGTGGCTGTCCCTTTGTGGACTGTTTTCCTCTGCTCACTATTAAAAACTCCTGTGAAGATAATGCCAAATGCTCTGACATTCTTTAGTGTCTAGAACAGATGATGATTCTACCCAGGCTGGATGGTTGCAAAACAAGTGGCACAGCAGACAGATATGGAGCCTTCTGAGAAGTGGGAATGTGACAGGTCATGTTTAATGTAAATGCTCACAGTCTAACTATGAGCATTTCACAGCAGGAATGAGAGATTTGGGACTGAAAAGTGCCCCTTCCTCCTCAATTAGGTGACATGGCAATTCTCCCTCTGTGAACACCAGCTACATAACATCACTACATAACATAACAGCTACATAGCATCATAGCTACTGGTATCATAGGTAGCTTGGGTGAAGTCCTTTCAGATAGGGATTCAGGTAATTGTTAACCAATGAAAAGAACACAAAAAAATGTCAAACAAGTCTCTGAGATCTACAGAGCCTCTAAAAGTCCACAGTGCCCAGATGTGAATTGATCTAATGAGAGCAGGTGTAGCTGGTGCTAAAATACACCCACAGCCCAGTCCATCTCTGTTAGTTATGGAGACAACTGCAGAGAACCAGAGGTTCACGGCCATGAGAAGATGGGCTGCTGGGAAGAGGAAAGCTGGGTATGCTAGGTCTCTGGCCTGTGCTCTAGGCAGGAGGACCACTTGCTGCTGATCCCAGCCCAGGGGGAGGCCCTGTTAGCTTTTGAATAGGATGAAAGCTGAATAACCCATCTATGCGGGATAGGCAGGAACTGGAGGCCACATGACAAACTTGATATCCACTGGTCCCCAACCAATGGGCAAAGAGTTTTGGCCTTCATAGATAGGGGCAGAGTAAACCTGGTTATATGGGAACTGAGAGTTGTTTCAGGAGTCTGCTTATTACACTGATGGCTAAAGAGGCTAAAGTGTCCAGGTGAAAGCATTGAGACTAACCCTGGGAGTGGACAATTACCTCCAAAGGAGCATAAAGTGTGTGTATTACCAACCCCAGAGCACATCCTGAGGGCGGATGTGCTGTGTGGCTACAAATTTTGCATACATGTGGTAAAGGCTGTGTTGTGGTGATACGCTGAGCATCTACCCATAAAGCCATGGGTCCCGAGGCAAGTGATCAATCCTTACCAACAGCATGTATTGCCAGAAGACCACAGTAGTTGAATTGGAAAAAGTGGGCATAGTGTGTGCTGCCAACATCCCAAGTCACCCATGTGACCAGTGAAGAAGATGGATGGCTCTTGGTATGTGATGATGGATTACTGTAGATAGAAAAGAGTGGTTCCCCCCTTGCAGGCAGTCATGCTTTCAGTGGCAAATTGATGGGTCGTGTGAGCCATGAGCTGGGCATGTATCATTAGGTTGCTTTCTTACCACTGCTATGGCACCAGAAGAGTTGTGGCCAGTTTGCCTTCACATGAGAAGCTGGCAATGGACCTGCACTGTATTTCCAAAGGGATCATAGAGTTGTTACAAGACTCCTGAAGCAGTGACTGAACCTACCACCTGACACTGGGCAGTTGGACCCAATTCCTATAGGAGGTGCTGTGTGAACTAAATGAGAGTAGCAGGAAAGGCAGCCTGGCTCCTGCGGATGCATGCACCATCTCCATAACTGTAAACACCTGGTCCGGTGGATGTGCGTCTGTGTAAGTGGGCACACCTGGGCTTAGGGCATGGCAAAAAAAAGGGCAGCATCATTCTAAGGGAAAGCTCAAGTGGTTGTTTTGTAGCTGGCTCCTTTCCCTAGCTCTTTCCTCCAGCTCACTATTAAAAATCCTGTGAAGATGATGTCAAGGACTCTGACATTCTTCTTCATCTGCTAGAACTGATGAGTAACCTACCCAGATTGAAATAGCAGCAAAGCAACATCTTTTCAGATTTTTGTTAGCACATCATGCCCACCAATATAATGCTTATAATCCTGAACTGTTGTCCATTGGACTCCTTCTCCCCTCTTGTCCTCACCTTCACCCTATTATGGTAATCTTAATTTTGCAATCATTTTTCAAGGGTTTGATTTTTGCACGGTGTCTGACTCTAGGTTATATTTCTTTATATTCCACGTGAATATCCAGTATTTATGCAGGAATATCCAGTATTTGTGCAAATATCAGTATTTGTCTTTATCCTTCCAATTTATTTTGCATAGAATAATCTCTGCCAGTTCCACCTATCTAGTCACAAATAGAAAGATGTAATTTGGATTGCTTTTTCATTCAAATAACATCAATATACAATATTGCATGTAATTCCAATATTGGCTCTTCAGATACCTTTACCACATCACTTCCACTGAACCCCTATCATCCTCCACTGTGGTTGAAGGTAAACAAGGCCACTTTTCTAACTAGACCACAAGATTCTTAGTAACTGACAGAATCAGAACATTAGTCTAAGGTTACTAGCAACATGTTCACTCATATTTCTGCTGAGATCCAGCTGCTTCCCTTATTGTTTAATCTTTTTACTTCCATTTTATCTCCCTAACACTAAATATTCCAGCAGTTATTACTTATCTTCTTCCTCAAGGCACAGTGATTCAATAAATATCCCAGATATCCTTTTATTATTGAATGTCCTGAATTTCAATATATGATTCCATTTCTACCTTTCCTGAAGTTCCTCAGGGACTTTGCCTATCATCAAGTTATCATGGAGATTCATTGGTATCTTTTCATTTACCAACTGTCCTTTTCATTTTATATCAGAGACAGCTGTTCAACCTGGCAAGTTCCCCAGCTGCAATCAATGCACATAATACCACAGTGCCTTGATTGGTCTCAAAACATTTGCCTGTCTACAAACAGGAAGACAGTTTAAGATTTCTGATGAACATTCCAAGTGACGCTGCTTAATCCATCTGCAGTTCTTGATATCTTGGTTGATTCATATTGATCTTTAAAAATAGAATTCCTGAGGTTGCAAACTGAGAAATGGTCCTAAATAGGAGGAGATTAGATTAAAACCATGCTGGTGCAATGTGGATACCACACATCATATCACATTGAGTACCAAAATGACTATGTTAAAGTGGTAGCTGTGCTCTCTCTAAGGTCTTTAGCTAACTAGCAATATATAAATTGTTTACGGTTATAGTTGTTGTCTTAACTCACCTAGGAAAAAACCAGTCTTGTTAATTAAAAATAAAACTTCTTAAAAAAATTCTTGGCAGTACGTATATGGTTTTCATGAAATATAAAAGTTTATCACTTAAACAATATTTAGAATAATTTTCATGATTTTCATGCTAAATTAATGAGTTGCTCTAAATAAATGTAATAACATAAATTTATGCAAGTTTTTTATCAACCTCTCAAATAGTATTTTAAGTATCTTTCCTTAAAATATATAGTCTGGCTTAATTGGAAATATTTGGAGCAGCCTACATGACTTTTTATTTTTGCCATTTTTATCTTTTAATTACCACCTGTTGATCAAAACTATACAAAAAAGCAAAATTTTGATCATTGCTTATTGTATTTGGGTCTGCTCTATTCCTGCCTCCCCAAATTCTGAGATAATCAAAATAAGAGCACCTAAAAGCTTCTGTTGTCACTGATGAATTCTGCAAATGGGGTGACTTTTAAAGGACCTTTCTTAACTGGACAAAGGGTCACAAAAAATACAAAACTTGCAAGCTGACCATAGATCTGAGGCATACAGCAGGGGAGGGGAAGAAAAAGGATCAAAACAGGGTAGGGAGTAGCACAAGAACTATGATGATGGATCACAGGTACTTAGGTGGTGAGAGAACTATGGGACTACTCCTGAGGGGAGAAATCAAATACTATCCAAAAATTAACTGTTCTATAAGAAAATAAGTAAATATTTTTAAAAGGAACTCCCCCCCCAAAAAAATAATAAGTGTATAGAAGTGATTAAAAAAAAAAAACTCCATACTTTCTAAAGTTGTATTCACTTTGTTCCCTTGTTGTGCTATTTTTTAAGTAGATTAAAACAACCTGCTATTTGGAAAATCTCATAGACTGACCCTTATACTATTCTATTTAAAGATATTTTAGAGAATTTTTAGCAGTATCTGTACCATGGGATGTACAGGATATATCAGGAAAGTGAATGAGGTAAGTGTTTTCTCAAAGTGACAGTTATAAGTGAGTATGACACAGGGAGATGAATCACATGGTCATCATATTGATCTGAATTCTTGGAGCACATACATCATAACTTGGAAGGATAAAGATACTGCATTTCTGCAAACAGAGAGTGTTTAAGCCCCTAAAAATCTCCTTGAAATAAATGGGACACAAAAGAGGTTGTTTTACCTAAAATAATCACACCTTCAACCTTGGCATATTTCCAAGTTCCTAAAACTTCTTCACTATCTGCTTAGAATAGTGTGTCTTTAAAGAGGTAGACAGTGGATTAGTCACTGCATGTAAAATTAGAAGAATGAAAGTTGAAAATACCATTTGCTTCTAGCCTCTTATTGTCCTTAAGCAACTACTGTAACCAAAGAAATTACTTTCCCATCTGTAAGAGTTGAAGAAAAATGTCCACAGATCTCAAAAATATTGTGGCTCATGACAGTTCAATGTAGTCTCAAATTAAAAGCTGTTCCATTTCTTTTCATAGACCTGTTTCAGGGACCAGTCAAAAATATTCCAGTGAAACATCTAGTCATTTCTGAAAATGCTCATGCTGCATTTACAATATGTTGATTTACTATTAGTTACTTAACAAAAAGGTAAGTTTTTATGAAAATTGGTTTTGGGTTTATTAACAGAAGTAGGTTGGCTCACGTAAATATACAAAATTTTGAAACTCATCTGTGTGACTTAAGATCTTCAACTTAACTAAATAATCTTGGTCATAACACTTCTGAGCTTCATTTTTCCCCTCTGTAAAGTGGAAACAACAATCCCAATTCTGATCATACTATGAGGTTGTAAAAAGTAAATTGTATATCTAAGAAATGCTGTCATTATCTAGGGATGAACTTTGAATATGAATAGAGGACAAAAATCTAAGCTGCTTTATTACCACTTTCAGAAGTGAGCTGTTATTAGATGAGATTCCATCATTTATTCCTACAATCCACACTAACATATTTTTAATATTTTACCAAGGTGGAATATACTGAGATCTATAAAATACATTCCCTAATTTCAAAGTCTGAACTGTCCAGAATGGACAATTGTGTGTGAAGATGAAGATTCAGCTCATCATCGCCCACATATGTCTTTGGTTTGTTAGCACATTTTATTTAAAGTTGGAAATGGGAGGTCTTTTTTTTATTAAGCTTTTGTATTTTCTTGCATTATTTTTCATCTTTTTGTTCAATATTTTATTTCTCCCCTATTTATCGTTCCCAAAATTCTCCCACCACCAAGCCACCCAAAAACCATCACCATAATCCCTTGTGTTCTTCCTTCACTGTTCTGATCCCTCTCCCTCACCACTTGCTGAATGCCTCAGATCTGTAGTCTGCCTGCAAGTTTTAACTCTTTTTTAAAATCCTGTGTTGTATTCCTATATTCCTCCTGTACATGAATTCATCTGATATTTTTCTTTTTTCCTTCAGACATATTTCACTGAGTATAATCCCTTCTAATTCATCCATTTCACTGTAAACAGAAGTCCTTTTGCTCTCCAGTTAACTACATACTCATGCCTCCCTTTCTTCTTACAGAAACCTCCTTTAGGCAAATACAATATGTGCACTTGTCTCCCAAAGGCATACAATTTGGCTAATCCTTCACTTAGTCAAATGAAGACCCTGGTATATGTACCATAAGACTTTAACTCTTAGATATTTTAACTCTAAGACTACTTTCAAGAATGCAAGAGCCAACATAAACTTGTGAATAAGCATTCACTCTTAATTATATATATAAAATCTCCAAAACATTTTCTTATGTTTTTCTTCATCACCAAGAATATGCCTAAATATTTCTTGATTTTCTGTATTTTGTTATAGTTTTGCTAAGATATATCCCCTTCATACATGACACACTTCTCTTTTCATCTTAGGAGACCTATACTTCTCTCAATTTTGATAAAGTTATTCAATTCTTTATTGCTAGACCAATTCATTTCTCACTAATTGCTTTTGATTCTGAAAGCTTGTCTCATTCCTAATGTCTATTCACTTAATTGTGAATGTCTGTAAATATTTAGTTAACTATTTTTTATCTCTATAAACCATCTTTATTTATTTTCAGAGAGTAGAAATTGCATCTTAAATTCTCTATTTCCCAGACAATCTCCCAATGAAATATTGGTGAATTTTATTGATAAGAAGCAGTGAAAAATTACACAGCTCAATATAGTCTCCAAAACATAATTCTAATTACAGATATGGCATAGTTATAAAATTGAAAATACATATAATGAAATATATATAGTAAAATTTACTCTTAACTGCCAGACTTAAGCTAAGGATAACTTTTCTCCTTACTACTTCATCCTTAAGCAGAAAAAAACACATTAAAAAAACTACAAGTTTCAAATATTCGTTCTGTATCAATAAACTCAATGATTTGCAATAGCAATTATAATAAAATTGTCTGAGGTTCTCTATTGTTAGTTTTCATAGAGGGCTCTCTTAACCTTCTATTGCACTTGATAACCATCTCATTATGTATATAAACTTATTTTCCTGAGGTTAAGAGTCTCTGCTTTATAGAATCACAATTTAAATGCCTCTGGAAAGAAAACCTGTACTGAGAAATTGTATGAAAGTCTAGAGACTATTACCCTAATAGTTTCATCTCATACAGTATTATCTAGTCTGCTGCTCTCTGAGTCTCCATGTAATTCCTAGGAGACGGTAGTCCATTACTTTGATGTGCAACATTTTAAGGCTACATTTAACTGTCTTTAGGTAGGTCAGTTATTTGTAGCTTTACTCTGTATAAGGCTAATATCTTATGTACACATTCATTTTCCTTTCATTTTCTCTAATGAGTCACTCCATGTTGATCATACATTCTCTAAATGGCTTTGAGGAAGAAAAAAATACTTAAAATCTTCCCTCCCCCAATTGAATGATCTTTTATCTATACTGCAAAGAGTTAATAGAAAGCAAAGATTATTACTGAAGGAGTATTGGACTTGAAATCAGAAGATAAAAATTTAGCTTCTGGTTTTGTTCTGGTATTGTCTGGATAGCCTCTAGTAACTTTTTCTAAGCTTAAAATTCCTATCAATGGAGTTTGAAATTAATAATGCTGCCACCTTCTTTCAAGCACAGAGTATCAAGTGAAGTATTTTAAGTGAATAACTTGGCAAACTCTTAAACATTATTTATTTATTTATTTATTTGAATTTTTTTGAGTCAAAGAAAGGATCACTTTAATAAAAGGGTGGGTGGCGAGTGTCTGACCATTTGTGTATCTCTTTTGTGGTGAGCAGTCTCCCCTTTAAAAGCTCCTAGTCCCATACAGGATTTTTTAAATTTAATTTATTTCTTTAATTTGCATATATATGTATATTTATATTATATTATTCCATTATTGTGTACTCCGGGGTTTTCCCACTTCACTAACACTTGTTAACCATCCTGATCTTTTGTGCTCTTCACCTTCCCCACCTTCTTCCCCCTCCTCCTCTCTCACTCCATTGTTCAGTCCCATTGGTTGTTTTCATTTTTCTTATTAATTTGTTTGTTTTTCCCTATATCCATCATATAAGTGAGACCATCCTGTATTTCTCTCTTTCTTTTTGACTTATTTCTGCTAATATGAGTCTTTCTAGTTCCATCCATGTTGCTGTGAATGACATGTGTATGTCCTCCTTGATTGATGCGTAGTATTCCATTGTGTATATGTACCACATTTTTTTTTTAGCCAATCATGTTTTGGGGCATTTGGTTTGTTTCCAAATCTTGGCAATTGTAAATAGAGCTGCAATGAACCAAACTCTTAAACATTACTTACATGTCCACAGTATAACTACCACACATGAATAATGATGACTTAGGTCTTAACTTTGGCACCATTATTCTTGGATTCCCATAGGACTAGTCAGGTGGAGTTAGAGTTGAGTATACTAACTCAGTATACTAACTGCAGAGTAAAATATGGATTTGGAAAATGAGAAAGATGTCAGAGTTAAATATCTGAAAGGTGAACATGTCGTGATAAAGCAAATTTAAAATAAGTTCAAGCCAAGGGAATGTCACATGAAGAAAGCAATATAAAATATATGAACAAAGAGGGGAGAGTTCATAATGAGCGATGATAGAGAATATGGAACTTTGGTAGTGCATGTGGTGTGATAAAACATACATGAAGAAGTGGAATCCTATATTTCTGAAGCACATGTATTATAGTAAACCAATCTTACCTCAACAAAAAAGTTTTCAAAAAGACAAAAAGAAATATGCTTTTATTCGAACTATGCGGACCCTTGGAGAGGAGCTGCAGCTCACCCACGCCACAGTCTAGGCCCCTGGCAGGAGTGGAGGGCAAGGGTGAGTCCTACACCACCAGGACCTCAGGGTCTCAGAGACGCCGGGTCCAGGAATTTCAGGCTGGGAAGCTGGCCTCTGCCTCCACGTGGGCAGGGAATGGGGGCTGAGCACATCTGCCAGGCACAGGCTGGGGAGGGAGGATTAGTAGGATCTGCTGTCTTCTAGACCCAGCCCTAGACCCAGTTGGGCAGGAGGATAGAGTTGAAAGTCCCCCCAGAACTCTTGGTTCTGGGAGAGGCCCCCAGCATGCCTCTGCTGCAGCTTAGACTGCTGGAGGGGTGCAAGCAGGGCATGCCCCATGCCAGTGGGGTTTTAGGGTCATGGGGTCTCAGGGTCTAAGGGTCTGGCCTCCTCCCTTATTTGGGGAGGAAGGTGGTTGAGCACATCTGCTAAGCAGGCTGGGGGTGATCCCCCTCCAGTTTACTCCAACCTCAAGACCTGAACTAGGAAGGAAAAATCCAATTTCTCCAGCTTCAGCTATAATGCAGAGGAGAGGAAGTAATAACAGCCCTGGATACACTCCCCACCTGGGGTGAACAAGCACTCTGTTGGGAACCACTGAGAAAGGAAGGTGAAACCAGCAACTGAGGTGACCTGTTACAGATTCCTCCATCATCATCTCTGGCACTAGGGAAATCTAACCCTGGCCCACAGTAGCATACAGCATGAAAGAGGCTCCCTCCTTTACCTGTCAATGGGGGAAGAAAGCCACTATGAGTGGTTTGGTCCCATGGTAGAATTGCTGGTGAGAGGAGAGGGGCTGGACCAACCACCGGAGGAAGTCTCACCATCATCGGCTGGGAGTTGCATTCCCAAACCCAGCTATCAGAACTATATGGCACAGAACCAGCAACATATGACAGACACCAGAAAAGATACTGGAAAAGTACACCACATCTTCCCTACAAGTTCCCGATGTGTCAGCTTGAATATCTTCCTCAGCTGCTCCTGGAGATCCAAGCAGCCTCATCTGTTGTTGTCTAGGAGTAAAGTCCACACCCAGGTAAAAAGGACATAATTCAAAAAAAAGAAAAGAAAAGACCAGCGGGACAAATATAGACCAAAAGATTGCAGCAAGAGGAGTTGGAATGACCAGGGGGTGAAGGGGGAAAGGGGTGTGGGTTGGGAAATAAGGGGTACACTACAACCATGCAAACATGGCTAATATTGTACAATAATTACAAAATTTAAAAAAGTTAATAAAAATTTTTGGTGCAATGATGTAGGCTGAGTTTAGTCAGGCTTTTTCCTCCATTAGCCTATAACCATCACCTGGGGTATTATGTCTTCTCCATGTGCAGTCCAGTGGGTGTGCACATATTTAAGTTTGCACATCTGGACCTAGGAGAGAGAGGACAAAGGGGCACAGAGAGTACACAAACAAGCATGAGAGAAAACACAAGAGAATTCCAGGGAGAAAGAGAGAGAGAAAGAGAGAGAGAGAGCCCAGAGAAAGAGTGTGAAGATTCCTAGAGGCTCACCTGTCTCCCGTCCCTAACCCCACCTTGACTGCCTGCCTGGTGTCTCTGTGTAACTATTAAAACCAATAAAATACCTATGCAGACTGATGAGCTTGATGCCTGATGCTGCCCTGACAATTGGCGATGAGGTTTGGTTACATTAAAATTGGTGACCAGGATGTAGTGGTTACACAGCAGTTGATGTAGTCTTCAGGACAGCTCAACACAGACAGCTGGCATAGGAGTTAGCAGAGTTCAACACAGAAAGAAGGCAGTTCTGCAACTAGAGACAAGGATGCTGCTGGAGCTGTTGCCACAGGTGGACAAGGTCTGGGAACTGCAGGAAAAGATCTCCACGCCCTTGTGTACCATTGATGACCCTTGTGCAATAGACCTCTCAGCGAAGAAAGACAGCTTCTAGTAGTTGGAGCTCCCCCAGTGGTAAGGCAAAGAGAATGGATGGATTTGAATAGTTCTGCCAAAAGGAATGGGAACTTTGGGAGGTTAGTTGTTGCATCTGTGGTGCTCTTGTGTTTTCTCTCATGCTTGTTTGTGTGCTCTCTGTGCCCCTTTGTCCTCTCTCTCCTAGGTCCAGATGTGCAAACTTAAACATGTGCACACCCACTGGACTGCACATGGAGAAGACATAATACCCCAGGTGATGGTTATAGGCTAATGGAGGAAAAAGCCTGACTAAACTCAGACTACATCACTGCACCATTTATTTTTTTTTAATTTTGTAATTAATGTACAATATTTCCACCCAGAAGATAAGAATCAAGAAGTAGTTGGTGGGCCTCGATAGCCAAAAAGCTGGGAGAGCAGCCCCAGTTTGGCTGAGGGAGGAAGCGCTCCCCAGGTCCCAAAAAGCCACACAGGATATGTGTAAAAAGACAACTTAGAGAAGGTAGAAAGGTGGTGCCAAGTTCAGGAGAGGACGCTCGAGAGGGAAAGCCTCTCAAAATCACCTGTGAGTGATTCCCTGTTCAATTCTGAATCAGGTGAGACTCTGTCTTTGGGGGATGGTGAGGAACTTAGCTTGTGGTGGAGACCATAGTTAGAGAGGGGACCAGAGAGAGGCCACATATGGAGTTTGCTCTCCACAGGTTCTCAACCCAAGTGCATGTGCCAAGAGGATTGGCCTAGTTCAGGGATCTTTGTGTCACACTGGGGCCATGGAGGCTGAACATCAGAGTGACAGCAGTGAGAGTACCCCTGGGACCTGAGCAAAGTGTATGTCACCAGTTAGAGTGAGGCCTATGCAGAGCACAGCTAGGGAAAGCCAGGAAGCTTGAGGCTCCTAGTAAGAGGTGGCAGATTGCCATAGAATGGCTCCCTATTGAGTGCAGTAGTACCTTTCAGTAGCAGACTTTCTGTTTGCTAGGTGCCAAACCACTTTATCTTTCACCGCTAGGTTGGTGGCCCTGCCCTCTTAAGTGGGGGCGGGGAGGGCTTACTTGTACATGGTTGCATTGTTTACTTTCACTGGCCATGGCCTATGGTGTTCCATATTACCAAGGGAAACATGTGGAAGAACAAATTGTGTAGACTGTGCTGGGGGAGGAGGGTGTAGAGAGAGGAAAAGCCTGAGGGGGTGGATTGGATTGTAGGATAAAAGAGTTGGTTAGGCTTTTTCCTTTATTTGCCTGTAAAACAAGCATCTCGGGTATTGTGTCTTTTCCATGACTGTGCAATCCAGTGGGTGTGTGCATGTGTAAGTGTGCACACCTGGGTCCAAAAGAGGGAATAAGAGAGCACAAGCCTCAGAGCAAGCAGAAGAGAATGCCAGAGAGAGTTCAGAGAAAGATCATGAAGATTCTTGACAGGGCTAACCCTGTCTGGCCTGGTCTGGCCTGCCCTGCCTGGTGTGACTATGTCACTTCTAAAACCAATAAAGAGCTTATACAGATGGGTGATCATGATGCTCTCCTAAAAATCAGCCATGAGGGTTGGTTACAGTGCAAGTGATTGGTGAATATCACTAACATTGCTACTTGATAAACTAAAAAAGGCAGATTTATATTTGGTCATCTATTAGTCATGTCCAATAAACATCTTGCTTGTTATCAGTTACACTCTCAAAATTAATATTGGTGATGCCATATATTTCAGAGTGAAACCAAAGATTATACTAGTAGGTTTGCATATTATTATCAAGGAGTTTCATTCAACCCATGGCGTTGCCTGTTTTTAGCTAACTGGCCATATATTAAGTAGAAAAATAGTTTAAGAAGAATATAAGACTGGAAACATAAAACTTTTATAAGTGCTACTGAAGGCAACCAAATTATATCTTTCACTGACTGCCAAGAAAGTTGAACTGAACCAAGGGAACATCTCTGCATGGAGGAGTTTATTTGAACTGGTCACCATTTAGGGAACCAAAAAGGAGGCATGACGTGTTACAGAAACAGAAAAACAAAGGCTTATACATGATCTCCCAGCTTAAGAATATCAAAGAATCAATGACAGATGCCATTGCATGAGCTTTAAAAAAATAATCTCAACACACCGTTTGGGGGTCTTTCAGTTGTGGATATTGATGCTACATATTTGTACTCCAGAGTCTAGTACTTTTGGAGATTTCACATTCCAACTGATATTACACCCATGTCTCCCATTATCACAAAAAAATAACAAAATATAGCACAGAAAAAAATATCTATTTTGACAGATTTGATCACTAAGAAGCAATGAAGACAGTCACAAGATATTTCCTAGTAGGCTCTTGGACAGAGAAAGAAAATGTAATTAAGATGCTGAATAATTTAATGACGTACACTCTCCAGAGTATATCTACTTTTACTGCTGTTGCTATTTCCAGATCCTACTTTCCAGCCAGTGATTTTTTATGACTTGTGATATTCACTTGAAACCATATTCCCTCTCAGAAATCGAGATCTAAAACAGAAACTAGGGCTTCCCTCCACCTGAAACTCATTCAAAAGAACTGGAGCTGCTGTGTTAACTGCTTTCAAGAATTGTGGGTGGCAAGCCAAGCTGAATGCTAAAGAATAATAGAATTTTTCAAAGATACTGATTATTCAAGCTTTTCTTGCGAAAGTACATATTACTGAATTCTCAGGTTTCAAACTGAAAGGTAAGAAATGTTAATAAATACTACATTATCCAAAAGTGAACTATTAACATCTGGAATAAAATAAAGGCAAAATAAAATGAGAAGTAACATTTTCATAATCTTACCTCAATTGGAAAAATTCCATGAATTAACTTTCAATTTCTTTTAATGGAATTTCACTGAATTGATTTGCCAGATTTTATCATTTTTACTTAATACTACATACACGTTTATACTTTTGTCCTTGAACCCAACAAGTCACATCTTCCCACAGATGGAATATAGTCCTTAAATTAATGTTAACTCAGAGGATTTTGTTTTGTGTTTAAGATTTTGCCAAAGAACATAGCATAACATAAAGGGATATTTTCTTCCAGGATTGGTGTAGGGTGAGTCAGTCAGACTTTTCCCTTCACTGATCTGTATAGCTAGAACCTGTGGTATTGCTTCTTCCCCTTCCCCATGACTGTGTGGTCCAGTGGGTTATGCCTGTGTAAGGTGCACCTTGGGCTTAGAATAGAGGGGATAAGAGAGCAAAAGAGAGCAGATGAGAGGGAATCAGAGAGAGGGAGGGAGAGAGAGGGAGTGAATGAGGAGGGAGAGAGAGAGAGAGAGAGCAGAGAAAGCATGAAGATTACTAGGGGGGATCCCCACCCCCAGCTTAGTCCTGCCCTGACCTGCCTTGCTGGGTAAGTTTGTATAACTACTAAAACCAATAAAGAGCCTATGCAGATTGGTGAACCTGATGCTTAAAATTGGCAACAAGGATTGGTTACATTATAATTGGTAATCTTTGAAAGAATCTAACATGTTGGCAAGGCAGGATGAAATATCTCAGATCAAAGTGGGGGAAAAAAGAAGACTGGGAAAAAACATTCTGAATCTCCTTGCTCTGTCTTCTGGAAAGTAAAAGTAAATAATCTTTATTTGTGGAAAACATTTATTGAGTCACAACAGACACTGGAAAATATTGAAACAGAGGATAAATTGCTTTTACTTACCTAAGTAAACATTCTACTGATAGCTTTAACATAATAGCCAAACATGAAAGAGAAGAAAAATAGAAAAAAAAAAAACAAAAAACATGTGAAAACTGTGGTTGACTGAAAGTGAGTTTTGACAGATTATGATAATCTAAATAAAAATGCTCCAAAGTTAGTTTTTTTTTTTTTACCTATAGACATCCTCATTGTGCCTACTTAAACTTTACAACAGGAGTATTTGATGCCCACTTACCTAGTCTGAATTGCCATATAATATTCTGTTCATAAAAATCAAGCTCATAGTAGGCTCATAATTTTGCCATTCTGAGTTATCTACGTCATTTTGTAACTAACCAGAAGCTGAGACTGATGTGAGAGGATAAAAGCTGTAAAAAGGTAGTGGAGGGGACACACCCTCACAGCTCCAAGATGTGTTGTGGCCCAGAAGGTCAGCACTCTGGGATTTAGCAGGGGGAGAGGGGGAGTTACAAGAAATCAAAGTACAGGACTTTGGTTTGAAAACTGGAATTTGGACTTCTGAAAAAGAAAGGCTAGCTTGCTGGAAAACTTGGTCTCTTAGTGGCTCCCAGAGAAGGAGGAGTTGAACTTGCTGGAAAGTGAACTTGGTATGAAATGCCTGCTTCAGTTTTGTAGTGGCAAGAAGACACCATCTGAAACATGTGCGTCTTTGTAGAACACTTGTTTAGATCGACAGTGACAAGTTTGGGAGCATTTTAGGGTTTAGAAACTGGACAGTAACTGGGGCAAAGAACACTGGACACTTGCAGCCTCGATGACTCTTGCATTTCTCCTTGTTTGTAAATAAACCTTGTTATTGTTTTGAATTTTCTTGCAATTGTGCACGCCATGGGAGAATCCAAGGAGGGCCAGATTTAGCTTTCCACTTCTCCTTATTTAGTTTTGGTGCCTATTTGCACCCGGTTTCAATTTGAAATAAGAAACTGTAGAAAATAGATGCAATATTATCTGTCTTTATACTATAATATTCTAATAGCCAGGATTCCTTAGTTGTTTCATGAAACTTCATATATGTTTTACAACTTAAGTGATATTTCATTATTATCCAAAATTTCCCTATGTGGTTTGGACTGTCATAAAAATTAAAGAATTGGTATCCACCTGTGGGGAAAATGATTTGGTCAAGTTTTTCCCTCCATTAGTCTCTTTGACCAGTACCTGAGGTATTGTGCCATCCCTCAGTGGGTGTGCGCATATGTGAGTGGGGCACACCTGAGCCCAGGAAAATTAGAACCCGGGAGAGGAATTCACTCTTTGTTGCCTGTTTTTCCTCTGTGTATTATTATAACTCTAAGAAGATAATGCTAAGGACTCTGACATTCTTTATCTTCTAGAACAGATAATGAACCTACCCAGATCAGTATGGTTGCAAAACATCACCCTATAAATGCAAGTTCTTACATTTAATTTGCAGGTTTGAATGAATCCAAGAATTAAAACGTTGATTCTTGCAGACACACACTTCAAAGAAATAAACAGCTAAAGTTCAATATGTCATATTACCCAGGGGATTGATTCAGAATTCCATATTCAGCTCTAAATTTGAGAAAATTTCATTTTTGACTATTAGCATATGTTTCCAGTCATTGATTTTGATAGATATTTTTTAAATAATTGGACTAGTTACATCTATTAAAAATTTTAAAATCTATATGTTTTATTAACATTACTACAGTTTTAAATAAAGTGATATAAACTGTAGCATCAGCAACACAAAGGCAAATGTGTTTGTTTTGTTCACGATTATATTCAAAACTCTTAGTAGAGTATATGTAAAATAAATACATCAATGTTTATCATACTCTGACCTGAAGTCACCACGTAGTCCACAAAATTTGCCAAAAATAGTCATTCGTTTCCCTGAGTATTGAATATCAGTGTATTCATGGCTATTCATTATATTTAAATATATGTAAATCAAAAGTATTTTATTTATTAAAAATGTAATAGACATTTCACAATAAGTTTTTTCTTTTGATATGAGGTTGAAAATATAGTATTACAGTATACAATAAATGGTGCATTCAAATTACTTTAAGTTCAAACTATGAGTCTGGAAAAGATTTGCAATTATTTTAATAGCCAACCTAAAACAAAGTTTTTTAAAGTTGAAATTTCAAAAACTAAAGCTTTGAGGGTACTTCCATCTATAAAAGGAACATACTAGAACTTTTATTCAGCATCCTTTAATATAGCACAAATGTTTCCTCTTGCTTCGGTTTAGAGCAGCCACCCACCACCCCCAATTCCTTGTCAAGAAAATGAGAATTCTGATTTTTTTAATATTTTGTTCTGTTTCAAAAGTAAAGATGTCATTTTAAAAAGAACCATCAAATTAAAAGTTGAAGTGGTCTTTTGAAAAATGTAATCCCACAAATTATACCTTTGAACTTATCAATTATCAAACTTTATATACAAATACGAAGTTAGCCCAAGGATTTTTTATTATTGGTTAATATAATCTTTCTGTCACAGCTGAGTTCTTCATTAAAGAGTGTGGGTATATGTTTTATTGCTAATACAGTTTTAGTATTATATTAACTAGTATAGCATCAATTTGAAGAGAGAAGTTCCATAATTAAATTATTACATTTCTCAGAATATTTCCATTCTCCACTAGTAAAAAGGCTATAGTGTTGGGTTTATTTTTTAATAGCTTATACATATATCTGAATATATTCAGAAAGTACTATGGAAATTTATTTCATGTAGGCTATTTCATTAAAAATGTAAAAAGTTCACTTATGTAATACAGTTTCTTTGTAGTATATGATCACTATTCACATCTCTTAGTCAAAATAGAATTCTTTACAAATTAAATGTAAACACTTCAGAAAACTGTATTTAAGTTCTATCATATTTTAAGCAAAATATTTTGATATGGGTTATTCTTTTCATTCTGCTCTTAACAAAATTATTCAATGCTTAGACAATTTCAAAGAAGACATGTTGAAACAAGCTTTTGATGGTTATATTTTGAAATCCTTGAGAAAAAGTCTCTTACCAACCAATTCACTAATTTCCATTTATTATTATAAAATGTAAATACCTCAATTGCTGCTGGATGGATTTGCAAGGAAAATTCCATTATCTTTAATGGCAATTAGAAGTTATTTCTACCCCAAAGAAAATCAATATGAAAGAAAAATTACAAATCAATAAGCTATAAAATTTCTTTATGTAAAGATCAATGTAATAATCAAAATTATAGTTATAATAGCAGTTTATATTTATTGAGTAGGATCTCCATATCCAGTTCTATGCTGTTATATAGCATATTTTTTCTCATTACTAAATTGTGATATATGTATAGTAGTCTAACCAGGTTGCAAGTTTTTATAAAACATACACTGTAAATTAGTTGTTGAAAAAGTCATGAGTCTTTGTGTATATGCTTGTTTGTATGTATGTGTGTACATGTGTGTATATATATATGTAAAGGAAGAAAACAATTTTCCAACTCAAATGGACACTAAAACTCATTTTCTTTACTACAGGTCCTGTGCACTTATTTACTACACACGATAAAGGCAAGTTCCTAGGGTTATTTAGGGGAAGAGGATATGGGAGGAGATGTGTAAAGTGGTGCTAACTTGGCATTGCTGCTTAATATGATTAAAGAGATAAATAGGAGATTTAAAATATAGTTATCACAGAGTCTATAGTAAATTGAAATCTACTCTAGTTTGGTATTGGTGTCTGGAAATGTCCAGTCTAAGGAGTGAGGCAGGGCAGCAAGGGATAAGTTGCTCTAAGAAACACCAAGCCCCCTCTGTCACAGACACTTTAAGGCCTGGGGACACTGAATGGAGGAATCAAACAAACAAATAATAATGAATTTCTGACCCTAGATAAGTAAGAAGGACCTGAAGTGTAAAAAATCTTAAATGGCATGTTTAGAAGTTTGTATTTTATTCTAACTCGTTAGGTGAACAATTAGGAGACTATGTTGTTAGATATAAAGATGACAAAAATCATTTCAAGTACCATTTCCATTTCACATTACGTATTAATATTCTTCTATAGTAGGATGGCAGGCAATAAAATGATGATTTCCTACTGGGAGAGCTATAGGGTCAGTGTGTAGAAAATGGAAAATATTAAATCATTTTAACATTCCTTTAGCCATAAAATGAGACAAGATGAATGACAGCAACTTGTCAGTTTACAAAGAGCTCCCTGTCAATTTAGGCATCTTGAAAAGAAGTAACTTAACCCCCCCTCCACAAAAAAAAGGAAGTCAAGAAACTGACTTAATGATTTTCAAATAATATTTATGATATTATTAAAATCAAAGTACTTATTTCAAAACTAAAGTAACTTAGGTTGGAATTCCTCTCCATCCCTACTCAATCTCCATAATCCTCAGAGTTGTATGTTTGAGACTTGTCGTACCTTATAATAGCTATCATGAAACAGTCAGAGACAAATTTCATTGAAGCTGTTAAACAGGCAAGAAAGATTTTATTCAAGATTACAGCAGTAGTGGTCAAACTCTTGCAGGAAAAAGAAATTGTGCTTAACTTCACTGAAATAAAATGTGAAGAGTTTTTAAGTTCTCAGGTGAGTTTGTGGAAAAGTACTGGAGGATATCAGGTAGGAAGGGTGGTCAATGCAATTGGGTCATCTGTTTACTAATTGGCACTATTCTAAGTGAAGCTGCTACCTTCTCACACATGGAAGCTATCTTAATTGTTATGTTTCAAAGAAATGGCATCCATATCCTTGGGAAAGACATTACAGGATTGTGAAATTAATAAGAGCTGGGAGGAAGCTTACATTTCCAAGGAGCAGAAAAATAATTTATATTATCAAGTTTTCATTTTATTTTTTGTTTGTTTTGCTTTGAGTAAGTACTCTAGGAGCTCAGGGGCCTATGTTCAAGAAGTAACCCACCTAAAGTTTATTTCAGCTGCAGCAATTGTTAGAATATCTTGATCATAACTATTGGGTGGTAATTCAATATTTTTGATAATATTGTGATTATGAAAAAATATATTCAACCTGGCTTACTTAGGGTTACTTGGTGGTGTGAGGCTATAGAAATTTCTGTGACTTTCTAGTGAACCACATACATCAGAGAACACTAACCAAGTAGTTATTCTGTGTGTCCTCATGTCCCACAAACCACATGACAATACATAGTCATTTGGTGCAAAAAGTCATCATTACAGGCAGTCTTCATTCACCTTAGTTTTTTGATAGTCAGTGCGAGGGTGTTATACATAGGATTATCAGTTCAAACAAATAAGTGCACAGATTTAAACCTTAAAAAATTGATTTTGGAAAATGTACATTATAATGACATTTGCCCTAGGAATGTCATTTGTGAGACTCACATTAAAAAGCAATATGTTCTAGTAATAGTTTACCATTATGCTATGTTCTTTAATAAACATGAGATAAAAACCTGCTCAAACACTTTTTATATAAATCAAAACAAAGCTGAAGCCAAGCATATTTTATATTTTGACAGTCATTAGTTGATTCTGAAATTATCAAGCATTAATGTGAACCTTTTTAAAAAGGATATTTCTTTGCAAAACTAAAGAAGAGAAAAACTGGATATATAAGAGAATGTTAAAATCAGCCTTCAGGAGAAAACACAAAAATTGGTGGGCTCTCCTGCCTTCTTGTAAGCAATACAAGTCTTTCAAGGTTTTCAGTGAGAATAATTCTGAACCATTTATGAGGGATTCCAACATGGTTTATGAAGAATTATACAAGTTTTTTTTTTTTTTTTTAACTTTTGTCTTGCTTGTTGTTGTTTATTTCATGCTAAGTGACCTTGTTTCGGGCAATATAAAAGATTCTACTCCATCTTATTCCTTTGTCTCTGTATAACCTATTTTGTAAGTGTGCATTTTAATCATTATTTCCTTAAATTTTGGTGCTTGCTATCAGTTACCTATGCAGAATTCCCATCATTTTTTAACCTTTCTGCCAGCACCCATTGTGATAAGTAATAGTTAATGCAATAGGAGAAAAAACAGTCTACAGAGCATTCTCATTAAGAACTTCTTGTTTCCAGAGAGATCATGTTACTGGCAAAGTATAATCTCTCAAGGGGAAAAAAAGAAGTATGCAGTCACTCCTTGCAGACAGGCTTCATGTTTAATCTTTTGCAATAATTAAATGTTTCATTTATTTTTGTTCAGCAAATTAAACAAGTCTAAGCGATATAGTTTATCCTAGCCTCTGAGAAATAATTGCTTTTGAAAATATTTCAGATCATTGTTAAATCTCAATGATTTAAAAAAAGATAAATAAAAACATTAAGATTGCCAAGAAATGTTCTTAAACCATCACATTCAAATTATATTAAGAATGCTTTTCATGTGTTATCTCATTATTTTTTTATACTTGTGAGATGAATGAAATTTTCACTAACACCAAAGTATTTTAATCATTTTGGTATGATAACGCTTCCTGACAACAGAATATTATTCAGACAACAGAATATTATTCAGCACTAAGAGGAAATGTACTAACAGGCCATGAGGAGACATAAAGAAGTTTTTAATATATAATCCTAAGTGAAAAGTCAATTTGAGAAAATGATATACCATATGAATCCAATAATAAGAAATTTTATCAAATACAAACAATGGAGAATCAAAAAGATCACTTCTGGCCAATGGTTAAGGGGATAGGCAGGATGGATAGTTACAGCAAACAGGATTTTTAGGGCAGTGAAACTACTCCATATCATACTACAATATGGACACATATCATCCTACATTCATCATACTCCATATACCAAGAGTAACTTCTGTTGTAGACTATGAACTTGCCTACTGACTTATGTCCATTGATTGTAACATTGTATCACTTTGATACAGAGAAGGGAGGTTGTGGCTGCAGGGGGTACATTTGGTGAATGGGAACGCTGTACGTTCCACTCAATTTTTCTGTGGCTCTAATTAGTGTTAAAGAATTAGTCTATTGTTGAAAAATGAATGTAAAGTTATGTGGGATTTTCAGTGGAGGTTGCCATAGTTTTCGAAGATCTTAGCATTCAAAATGCATAGTCAGAGATGCATCACTTTGACATAACAGGATAACAAATTAAAGGAATCATGTATTCCATCAAGCAATAAAATTATTTAACTTTTAGACAATAATGAAAAATATATCCTGGATAAGGATTAGTTTAAGGGAGAACAGAAACTATAAAATTTAAGATCAATATTAATGATATTGAACCCATGTTAATAAAATGAAAATGTATCTGTAGTTTAATAATATCCAAGCATTTAAACAATTAATTGAATTTTGTCAGGAAATATAGGAAGACAATTTTTTTCAGTAAGGACAAATTTTAAACCACATTTTTTAATCATCATAAACTGCTAGGTGTTTCAATATTTTAATAGACTCATTTAGCTGTTAATGTCTTCAAGCACATTATAAATCCTCCAGAGTTCCTGTTCTGTAATACAGTTTCTAGCATATTCATTGTCTATTTCTAAGATAAGTTTTCTACTGCTCTCCCGTTAGTCTGTCTTGTGATTTATTTCAAAGACACAATGGATATCTTCACTTTGCACTCCTATCCTAATTTAATCTTGATTTTCCAATAAAAATTTAATGACAATTATCTATTATAATACATACTTCCCCCTTCCTGTATATTTTCCCTACATCCTACATCCTGACAGCATTGTTAAAAACCTTTCATCAATAATTATATTTAATTTAGACAGATTTCCTTTTCTCAGCTCTAAATTTCATCATTTTTAATAATCAATAATGCATATTTTCTACACAGAAAAGATCATGTTGCTGCATTATGAAGAAATGTTGGGTTCACCATCCTTATTCTCATTTTCCTTTAACCCTTATACTAATTCTGCTGGTTTCATGGAATTTACCATGCGAAGGTACACATAACCGATGTTCCCATGTGTGATGAGATGCTGAAACAAAGGTTCATTATCCAGAAGTTACACAGAAGCCATGTTCTGGAGACATACTTAAAAAGGAGTTTTAGCAAATATTTACATCACAAGAAAGTATGGAAGTGTGACAAAAATGTAATGAAAAGTTATGCTTCTCTGATGCTTCACTTTACCACCAGCAGAATAAAAACAAAAATATTTGCCTCAGAATGACTGTGATGATGAAGTTGGAATCTACAAGTAAAGTTCAGTACCAAGCATAAAATGCCATATCATATTGATACTGGATATCATATTAATAATTTTACCATCTCAAAATTATAGGAGAAATTTATGCAGACAAAGCACTTAGGGGAAGAAAACAGTGACTACATGCCTGATTTGAATGAAAATCTGAGGTAATTATTTGGAATTTCATTCTAAGTTATTATGTGTGTATGTCTGCTTTGGTACCAAGAAGCAAAAGTATAGTAAAATTAGTTGAAAACTCAAAAGCTAAGAATACAGTCAAGAAAAAAAAAGAATAATTTAATCAATTAGGATTCAAGTTAATCCCCAGCTTATTTGCCTTTTATTCTTCATTTAAGTTAGTTACATTTCCATTGGTTATCGCCAAGGTTGTGCATGCACCTTGAAATGTTCACGAAAGGTCCACGATACAAGAGTTCATAGTTAAGATATACATTATATTCAGAATCCCAGGGGAACTAATAGATTCTGGAAACAGTGATTAAGCATGGTGAAGAGTTCTTATACAATTTTAGCTGCAACAATTTTAAAGACAAATACAAGCTTAATCTGTCACAAAACTCACAAAAAAAGTAATTGAAGAATATCTCTTTTATGCAAAATATACATTTGAGGATATAATTTAAGATCCTACTATATACTGACACTTCTTGATCAATAAAAAAATACTCTCACTCCAGAATTTTTTTTTGTATTTATAATTGAGGTAACAATGACAAAAGACTTAAACTATGAATAATGTTGGCGAGTTTGTTTCTTTGTTTTTGGTCACAAGGATTTGTCCAGAACTAAACAAATATGTGATTAAAAATATATCCATTTTCATAAATAGGCACTGAAAAGTATACAACAGAATATGACCAGCTAATAACATAACTTGTTTTTAAGAGAGTGATACAATCAATGTTCATGGATCCAAACAAGAAAGGAGAAACCAGGGAAATTAAGACAGACCTATACTACACCAATATCACTGCCTTGTATGATTCACAGCACAATCTACTGCAGGCCCATGAAGGGTAATTCACAGAGATGTGGGCCTCATTTGAAGCGTCCCAGATGCTGATCATGAATTTGGCTTCCTTTGATGTGAGCTGGCCAAAGCTGTTGACCCATGCAGACGTGTTGGTATTTACAGTTGTTTCATGGATACGGCCAGTCCATATGCAGACCACTCAGATGGAAAGCACCAAATGAGTTCCAGTCACAGTTCTTTTGAAAACTTTAAATGACTCGTGAAGTTGCAGGGACTTCTTCCAAGTGCAACCTGGTCACATCACGGCATGTTCAGCAGCAGCAGTCTGTTTCCAGGACAGTCCTTGGTGTGGCTAAATCCCACTGTCCCTTTTTCAGCAGCCAAAAATCCATGATAAATTCTGTATAACACTGCAGTCAATAACAGCAGCACCAGACAGTATATTAATTCCTTTACAATAAAGATGTACGTAATTATAACTTTCTACGTGTATTGTTATCACAAGGATCACTGAATCTCTAAATATCAGATTTGTATGTCTGGGTGAAGATACTGCTGTACAAGATCTCTGACATGCAGATCATGCTCTAGTACTTGGGGATCTAGAGTAATACACGTTATGTGACTGACAGCAAAAGTGGCAATTATCTTCCTAACAAAGACAAGAGCATTAGGAATGAATTGACACCCTCACAGATCCTGTGTGCCTTAGTAAAATTGTTTAGATATCAATTTTCTTCCATCCCATGTCTAATACACCAGACACACTGTTGCTATTGCATTCATAGAGATGTGTAAACAGAATTTCTTCCACTTAGATAAATAAGCCTCCTTAGGGGCTTTGTTTGAATGTAGTAATGAATGCTGGTTGGTAGATAGTAAAAACTGACATTGCAGCAGGTATCCAAATGCAACGGTGATGTAAAACTACTTTAATCCTGCTTATCGAAAAGGTCCACAGTACCGTTTTACTCAGGTAGGCTACAGGGTATCATTAATTTATACATAAAGCAGAGAGGCTGTTATCAATAGCAGTGAAGGCAAGGGATAGGCAGACGACCCAATACTAAAATAATGAACACCTTATCAAGGCATTTCTGTGCTTCATGGAGACAGATGGCATACATAGTCAAGACAGGGAACTAAGATAGACAAACAGAACAACATACAAGACAAAGCACCTGATTAAACACTGCCTGAAAATCTGATTAATCGGTGAGTCCAAAATGTAAGGCTGGTCAAGAAAACCTCCCATGAACACCAATGTTCTTTGATGTTTGCACAAAAGTAATAAAAATAAAAGGGGGGGGGTAAAAAAGACACGAGAGCTTTGGGTGATATTTGGCACTCTGCCTCGGAAAATGGTGACAAATTCTGGGATTTAAAAAAGAACTGACTATATTACCAAGCAGCAATTCCTGGCTAAACAATGCACGCCTGGCTGGCAGTTACCTTTCTCTCGTGTTTTGTGCCTTCCCCAAGCCATTAAGTAAGAGATCTGGCTTCGGCTTGCGTGTAACCAGTAATGACAACATCTTTGCAGTTATCTGTGTGCAAACAACCAGAGACATTCAGAACTCTAATACAGCATTTTTGAATAAAATAATTCAATCAAGAAATTTAACTATTTAAAATAAATATTTTGTTCATAGATTAAGTAAAAAAATATCAAGGAGAAACTCACCCTCCCTGCCCCACAATTCAACATGCAGTACAGTTGACCAGCGCTTTCATAGCAGCAGGATGGATCACATATCCCAAACTATCCACAGTCCCCAAATTCTGAAACATTGCTTTCAGGTGATAGACAAGATGGCCCATGCAAATGAGCTGACCAAGTCATGTTGTGTGCAATCAAGATAGGAGCCCAGACAACTTCAGAATGATATAGAGAGTCACAAGGAATGAAGGGTCAATGGAGTAGTTAGTATTTGGAAGCACACTGTTTTAAATACATCTCCCTGAAGATATGCTTCTGTGATTGTGTATTGGTCAATATCTGACACTAGCTGTCATTTTATTGCAAAAGGAGATCAGGACAACTAATGTGGAAAAGTAGTAGCACTACTTGAAATCACTTTTATAGCCAGGATAAGACTCATTAGCTACCCAAATGGCATTTCAGACTTCAAATGGTAGTATCATGCAGGATTTTTACGTATTAATGGATCCTGGAGTAAATCTATGTTTAATTGATTCCATTACGGGATAAACAGTACTTGAATGATACAATTTAGCCGACTGATGCAGTTTGGTTTACAAGATAGATGGGATAGGAGACCGAGAGCGCCTCAGCGGACAAGGAGAGCTGTAGGGCGATGTTACTGGAGAGAGCCTCAGAGCATTGCCCGCCAAGCCCGCTATGTTGTTTAAGCTTCGGGACTTTTCATATCCTTTTATGAGAAAATGCACAGACATCAGTTGAATTCAACCAGAAAATAGACACAGACAAACAATACCATGCAGGGTAATCAAAAGTGTTATTTTTGAATTCAAAGAATTTGTTTACAAAGAATTCAATATTGAGATGATTTATAACTTTAAAAATATGAAGCTTATTGTAGCTGTCATTCCCAAAGGATGAAAGCAGTTATCACAAATTACAGTGATGATACTTCAACATTTATTTTTTTTCCCCAGAATATACTGAATATCGATGTAATGTTGTCATAGACAATATCAGAACTCTTAAAAATTAGGCAAAGCAACTTAAGATATAAACTTGGCTTTTTTTTTAACTTTCAGAATATGTTCCTGGAAAAAAAGGGGGTTACTGTCTTTTAGGTTTTTTTTTTTTAATTTATCAAACTCATAAAGTATGTTTAAGTAAACAACTATTTCTCCAGCAACTTTAATCTTTCAACTTCAAGGGTTAAAAGAATGATTTTACATAATGGATTTGATACCACCATCTAGATAATATATACATTTGTTCACTTCTAATCCCACATATAAAAGAGAGTGAAGTGGGAAAAAAAGAAAAATGAATGAAATATTTATTGAATTATAATCTCAGTGAAGAATTTTCAATTTAATTATGATTTCATCAAACCACCCCCCAACCCACTGGGAATTTAAAAAAAAAATGTATGTAAAGCTACATTTTCTTTCTACTACTTTGCATTCTAATTTTCTGTGTTGGACAGTTAATGAATTTAGAGAATAAAAGGTGTTTCTCACAATCTTTGCACCAATAGTTTTCCTCAGCTACTCTGGCAATAACCCACCAAGATCACCTTTGAAAGACTCATATTTTTTGTTGTATTTTTATTACAAAAGACAGTAAAATGTGGTGAGGAGCACCTGATGTAAAGTTGGGAATTGAATAGTCTGAAGAGCAGCTCAGGTATTGATTGAAAAAGCAGTCACATTATACAATACAGCGTTGGAAATATAAACTCTGATAGCTCTGCTGAAAAAGTGTTGTAGTAGGAGAATGAAATTCTGTGTTGGGAAGCCAAACCCTAACAAATAAATTCAGTTCCAGTGAACTCCTGTTAACCTTTGGTTTTCAGCACAATCCTTGGGCCCTGGTCACCCACAGGGCTGGGTGACTTGTACAAGAAAGAAAATGGGGCTCTGTATGTCCTTGTGTTCCTCATCACAACCTCTTTCTTTAATGCTCTGTTTCATGGCACTTCCAGGGAAGTAGCCATTGCTGCCTCTTTGCCTTTCACCGAATGTAGAGAAGTGATTTAAGAGACTTTCTAATCATTTGGTTCATGAACAGGCAGGACAGATAGGGATACAGATGACAATAATAGCTCCATTACAGAGCAAAGCTGAACTAGAGAGAGTCCCTCGCCCCATACACATTCATAAATGCTAAGCAAACTCAGTATCTTCTTTGAGAGTTTGCAGTTGGAAACTTCTGTCATTCATTAACTGTGGTAAAGTTTGCTAGTATTTGCCAGTGTGTTTTAATAATATTTTTGAACTAATAAAAGTAGAGATACATATTTCATTCCCCTCATGGTTGATGATGGAATAATTAATGGGAGAACATTTTAATTAAAAAATTGCAAGTAATTTACCATTATTTAGGAATCCTCATACCTGGAAGGCTATTTATTATCGTTATTCCGTAAAGTGATTGGAAATACAATTTTGGGAATTTTAGAAATATATTCTAGTTGACTGTAGGTTTAAAAATTTTTAGGTTTAAAAATGTAAGCTAGACTATAAACTTTAATTGGTTTTATTAAAATCAAGCTGGTAAATATGCATGTGTCAAAGTGCTGTTAATATCTGTAAGTTATCCTTATAAAGTTTATATCTGTCCCTGCAATCTCCAAGCTCTGTAAGACATCTTCAAAAACAAGTAAAGATCTGTTGACAGCTTTAAATTAATCATGCTAATAATATGTAAATATTTATCTCCATTTTAAATGTTTAATTTTCCGGATTATAATTTTTAACATAAATATTATTTTATCTGTTTACACATTCCTTTATTTTATTATTTCAAGTCCATTTGAAAAGGTTTCCCTTTAATTTAGAAACAAGTTATTATTTAGCAAACTTATGCCTTTCATATAAATTTAGTTCTCTTTATTCTGCAGGTTCATTTTTGATTAGAAACTGACAAAATGTTGCTTAATTAAATTTTCATTGAATGGAATGGCTGAAAATATAATTCACAAGAATCAACAATAGTTAATATACAGCTTAAACTAAAATCTAAGCACAAGATGTATTTCATGTGTTTTTGACATATACTTAAAGCTTATGTTTATCAGGGCAATGTTGAAACTGCCTATCGATATGTGTGATTTTATTTATGTTTTTCTGAAAATTGATAAGTAAATAAAAATAAAATATGACTTCCTAAGTACTAGTAACTTACTCTGTTAGGGAATCCATAAGTTTTCTTAATATATATTCAACCATATTGGTAGACTATTAAGTATAATAAATTGCTAGAAAAATAATTAAATGGGAATCCAGTCATTTCTTTTCATCTAAAAAGGAGAAATTTTCAGTACTCTACAATCAAATCAGCAGAGAGACCAACATAAAAGATAAAAAGGAGAAACGCATATAAAACAAATGTTTGAGTAGGAAAAACAGAAAAAAGTTACTATCTACCTAAAAAGAAACAGAACAAATGAGTTAATACTGAAAGACATGACACACTAAGAAAATCAAGTGAAATCAGTTAGAAATGTTATCCAACCCAGTAGAAAAAACATAAAGCTGCAAAAGAATTAAGGAAGTTGATTATGGTGAGAAATGAAATAAAAATAGAATAAAAAATTTACAGATGAAATTTCAAAGATGTTCTCATTGATAAAGCAAGATTGCATAACTTTCCCATATGAACTACATATCTTATTAGTTGCTTTGCTCATTGAATTGACATTTTTAAAAGAAACCTCTGTATCTGGTGTTTTAATTTGTATTCTTTACCATCTGTGATTTCTTTGACAGTTTAAAATTCAAAATACTGTCTAACATGGAAGAAAAAAGTCTAGCTTACACATTACCTTGGTATACATATTGCATGTGATACTTTGTTGAATTATGCTAAAATGAATGTCGATTCAACCACACATTACATATACTACATATATACACATATGTACATGTATATATATATATATATATATATAGTAAGCTTTGATATGCTATTGTTAAATACTATCATCATTGTTAAGGTTTATATATATATTTTTTTACCAAATGCTATGATAGAATACTAACTATATAAAATATTTTTAAAGTATTATAATACAATATCTAAATTTAAAATAATAAACTATCAGAGAAAGCAATTCAGATCATTGAAACACATTTTGCTGCAATGAATAGATGGAAATAATGGAAGTAATTGGGATGGAGAAATATTTAAAACATCAAGTGTTGAAGAAACAAGTCCTTTGTCTTCTCTTTTCAGATTCAAAGGAATAGAGACAGAAAAGACAACATGAAGTGTTAAGAAAAAAATTAAAGAAAAATACAGGAATAATGTAGTATTTCTAAGAAGAGTTATAACAAAGAGTTTAGAGTTAAAATGGTAAAGTATTCAACAGGAAGTATTACAATGAATAGCAAATAAGCCCGATTTTTTTTATTGAGGTAAGTTTGATTTACATCATTATTTGTATTTTAGAAGTATAGGGTTTTCCCGTCAGGTGCTACAACCCCAGCCACCATCAAAACACCCAGTTTGTTCCCCTAGTGTAACAGGACTAATACAAAAGTTTTAGAGTTAATTTTCACTCAAGTTTAGTCAATTTCATTAAAAAAATTACCTTTCAATATTCTCAATAAAAAGAAAAAATGGTTAAAAAAAGAAACCAAAAGTATCAGTTGGAAGAAATAATCAAAAAGCAAGTCCATGCTTTGACAAAGATGTCACACAATTAGTTTTTGAGGAAAAAGCCCAACTTTCCTGAGATAGTTATTTTATTTAAAAAAGAAGAAGAAATAGCACCTAGGAAATATTGTGACACAGGTTACGAAAATGGAACAATATCATAGAATGGAGCTTGATTATTCTCTTATATTCATTAACCGGATGATTGTCCCCCAACATTTATTCACTCAACAAATACTTATTATCCTATTGTGCCAGGCACTGTTCAGTGTCAACTGAAAAATAGTAATAAATTTAAAATTATTATTATTATCCTGAAGAGAAATTATTTAAATCCTATGTATACTTTGAAGTGGCTGGATTTATTGTTCTGTATGATTGAGGATCTGGTACCTTGAAACCTTCTGACATTGAGATAAACTGGCAAAAACTACCAAGTATACAGGACAAGACATAATTTAGAGTAAGTTTAATATTTTACTAAAGAAAAAACCTTATAATTGCCTTATCATCATTAATTATTTATCAAATGTATACAGAGAAACTAGTGACTTTTATTATTTGTAGAAAAAAGAGATAACTTTAAAAGACTGCTGAGTACTTTATATTAAATTGGATGACTGACAATTTTATAAATGTAGAAGAATGAAATGTTTCTCAGATATGACAATCAAGCAGGATGATATGACATGTATTTTAAAATGTTTATAATGAAAGTAGATGTGATGAGGATAGGAAAAGAGCACTACATACAGTCTCTTCCTAGAAAACAATACCATACACCATATGTTTGCAACACTTAATTGTTAAGTCACCTGTTAGGATCTGATTAAATGCATGCCTACCTTTCCTGATGCCTCCATCAGAAGCACACGTGTAATCACCTGTTGTCAGTAGGAAACATGTTTCCCCTCTTCTGTTTTTGTCTCTGGTACTAGAACGTCTGATGGGGAGCCTTTCTGGGGGTGATAATGGCGGCTCACTTCCTGTACTGTCGTCACCTGATAACACTGGTCACAGCACCATGCCCATTGACACACAGTGATGGATGAGGAAATGAGACAGTACAAAGAGTTTACACCAAATGTCCATAATACAGCCACTCGATATACAAAACGTAATAATCACATCATAATAAGAAAAATAATTTCCATCACGCCTTACAAATATTTACATGGAATAAATGAAAATGTATTGAAAAGGAGAGAAATGTTCTTTGGGGACTTTTAATTCCATTTTGATGTATCTAATAGGAAATTAATTTTCACAATCTATGAATTCAAAATAAGTGTGATTCTGAGGTAAAACACAAATTAATATCTTACAATTTTTAACATGCTCTCTAGTTACTATGAATAACAACCTTTAAAATTGGAGTCTACTTAAAGGAAAGTTCAGTTATTTGTTTTTGTAATTCTTTTAGACACATTTTTATTCTTTCCTGAGAGTGCTTTTTCCCAAAAATTTTAATAAAAATGATCCCAAAACTTACAAATTTTGTTTCCAGTTTCTCCATTCTGAAGTGACAAGATATTTTTAACTGTAACAATGGAACAAGATAAGCTTCTCCAAATACCCTTGAGGCAAATATGTGTTTACTCCTACATGCTTGAGGAAGTCTTTCACATACTATCAGCCTAGACCAAAGCTTGTGAGAGCAAAGTTTACCCAGGCTGAGAGTGTGTCTTCCTTTTTCATGCCTTTTATGAAGACTGCACAGGTTCTCTGAAAATAGTCTGATGATGAGAGCAACAACACCAACTCAGTTCTACCACTCATAGATATTCTAAATCTAGCAATTTTTAGACCTATATTGACATAATTTGCAGGACAATCTGCTAAATGAATATAAGGACTATGAATAAAATCTTTGAAGAGCAGGTTGTCGCAAATATATACTTTTACCACTTATCCTATAAAATCTTCTGGTAGCTAAAGAGGAAAGCTTTGAAAATGCCACCTTATTTTGCTTAATTGGTATGTTATTTAAAAACTATGCAAAACATGGAATCACATCATTTTTATAAGAAAAAAGATGTTTCTAAATTACATGGAATGCATACACCCTAAATTTTTATAATGTGGTTAAATTAATTACTCTAGAAAAATACTTCTTCTGTAACACATATAATAGAGATCACACAACTAACAGTCACTTTGGCAAAAATGAGTATCAATTTATAGTTAATCAACTCTAGGTTATCTATGGCAATGGAGAGAAGTAGGGATTCAGTGAGTCTCAAGCATAATCATTCAAAAAATTTAGTTCTGGGAGGAAAAATCTCCAATGAATAGTAAAAAGAAAAAAGAAAAAAAAAACAGAAAATAAAATCCACGTAAAATTTCAACTTTGCCATTGATTAGTTAAAGCAGGTCACCTATTTCCTGAATTATGGCAGGTTGGTTATATTACGTAGCACCTTGACCAACCCAACGGGATTGTTCTGAAATAATGAAGAATAATGAAAATTTATTCAACCTTCTATTATACTACGAGGCTAGAGCTGTGCTATCAAATGAACTATATTCCTTATCACCTCTTTGGTGTTAAGGCCTTTGAAATGTAAACAGCCGTTCTTCTTAAATAACTGCTTCTTGTGAATAAGGTTGAGATGCATGGCCCCAAGAGGCAAAGATAAAACTGAGACAAATACATCAAGCCAAATGATATGGAGATTAACATTTTGAGGATGAAAGATGAAAAATGAAAATGGCCAATATCATACCACCACATCATGCAGGGAAACAAAGAAACGTTGGCACAAAAGCAACAAACAGGCAAAAGAAAATATTGG
This sequence comes from Uropsilus gracilis, assembly GCA_004024945.1. Lineage (NCBI taxonomy): Eukaryota > Metazoa > Chordata > Mammalia > Eulipotyphla > Talpidae > Uropsilus > Uropsilus gracilis. The sequence goes on along the minus strand of PVHY01002660.1, from coordinate 65,155 downwards.
CACCATCAGCAAAAGGCATTCCCATTAAAGCAGAAAACCTCTATAAACCAGCTATGCAGACTTCTACTTGAAATTCATTTAGAAAGGCTTTAATCTAGCTATCTATAAGCCTGACACAAACACATGTTTTGTGAAGGGGTAGAACCAAAAACTCATCACCAATTGCATAAAATGAAAATGACCGCCGTCTCCCCACAGTTCATATTGATCTATATATCATGTAATAACATGCATAAAAAATCTTGCCTTACCTGATCTGTTATGTTCCAAAAGTCGATTGTCTTTACCCAGACACGTGTCACCCTGTGTGCTATTGCAGGCCATATTTAATTCTGTCTTGCAAAAAGTAGGTGAACTTGCCTGAGAGGCAGGAGGGATGTGCTTCTTTCTTTTCCTTGGAAGTTTCTGCTTCGCCATTGCCAAGGAGTAGTACATTCCAAAATTGTTAACAATGACAGGCACCGGCATAGCTATTGTCAACACTCCAGCCAGAGCACACAGGGCTCCTACCAGCATCCCTGACCATGTCTGGGGGTACATATCTCCATAGCCCAACGTTGTCATGGTCACCACAGCCCACCAGAACCCAATAGGAATGTTTTTGAACTGGGTGTGCTCACTAGCTGAAGGGTCATTAGGTTGAGCTCCTACTCTCTCAGCATAGTAGATCATGGTGGCGAATATCAAAACTCCTAGTGCCAGGAAGATTATCAGCAGCAAAAATTCATTCGTACTAGCTCGAAGCGTGTGTCCAAGAACTCTCAAACCTACAAAATGGCGGGTGAGCTTGAAGATTCTCAGGATCCTCACAAACCTTACCACCCTGAGGAAGCCAAGCACATCTTTAGCAGCTTTGGATGAGAGCCCACTGAGTCCTACCTCTAAGTAGAAAGGCAGGATGGCCACAAAGTCAATGATATTCAAGAGATTTTTGACGAACTCAAGTTTATTGGGGGAAAAAACAATACGGACTAAAAATTCAAAAGTAAACCACACCACACACACTCCTTCTACATACGTCAAGGCAGGATCCGTTTCGATTTCATACTGTAGAACACTTGTGCCATTGATGACTGGTTCTGTCTTGTTTTTAACAATATTGAAAGCTTCATGTGTCTCCAGGCAAAATGTTGTGATTGAAACCAGGATGAAGAATAAAGAAGCAAAAGCAATAAACTGTAGGAAAAAAATAAAAAAAGAAACAAGAGTGATATGAGCTACCATACAGACTTTGATCTAAACCTAAGAGCATCCATCTCTGTAGATGAAAAAGAATATAAACATATTTGGAGCTTCTACTTAAGCTGTTACGCAAGTGAAAGAGATAATGTGTAGGTAACATTAGAGTTGGATATGTAATATATTTCAACCCCATTATTAGTTTACACAGATTAAAAATGTTGTTTTATATTAGAAAGTAATTTCTGGACTCTTTTGTCAAGAAATTGTGCACACACACTGATATATATAAGAAAATATACCAGTGAAGAGAACATGGGTATCACTACAAAAAGAATGTTAAATAGCAACATACTGAAAAAATATATAAATGTAAACAATGATCCTAGGAATCTCCATACACTAAATCAAGTTTTATATCTATAAATAAATGACAGAATTCACACTAATGGAACTTTGGAATCCATCCAAATTTTACTGTAGGTCTCTATCTATTAACAAAATCTTCAAGTTGTCATGCAGAATGAACATGAAAAAAATAAATTTTGAACTAAGTTGGCATTTAAATTATATCAACTTATGGTGAAAATTCGTTCAAAACAACCAATATAAGAAAGAAGAGTGGTGAATAAGAAAGAAGAGAAATAGATTTAAACAATTAAAGAATAATTTATTTCTCTCCTGGAAAAGAACTCTAAATGTTAGAATAACATGCTGCGAAATTGTAGATTTCTTTTTTCAATTCTATTTTTTCAGTCAATAGTGCATGACTAGACAAAATGACTAATAAATAATAACACACTTTCTCATTTATATAACAAAAAATTCTTAAAAAGCAATTTACATAATTAACTCATTAATCGCCATAACAGCACTACAGTTATCCTATTTTACAATTCTGACACATTGGATGCAGAAAGTTTAAGTCTTTTCCAGTTATAAGATACAAAATGATAGATTTGAGACAATAACCTAACAGGGTTATACTAATTCCTTACCTACCAATATCTCAAATGTAGAAAATAAATATACTTAAAGAATTTATCATCTTATTATCATATACTTCTTAATATTAAAGGCCTGAAAACTTGAACTCCAATTGTTTGAGTGGATGGCAATGTTGGGTCATACTAGAGACTTTCTAAGAAACAAGCAGATTCCTGATGCTTTCTGACAATGTGCTGAGATTAATCCAGATTAAGAGACAATGATGCACTGCTTCTTGAACGTCCAAACGAATTCTTCAGAGGAGAGGAGGTTGCGAGACAAGCTGGGGGAGGCCCTTATTTGAAAATAGTAAGGTTGAGCAATAAAATTCAAAATTGTTGTCTAGTATCTACTCTTCAATTGCAGCACTGAGAAAATCCATGTTTCGAGAAGAGATCAAAAACATCTTTTTTCCTGAGTGATTTTGAATCATCAAGTATATATGAAAAAAGAAAGATTGGGGGTAAAAAAAGTTGACTTTGACTATCTGCCTTAAAGAACTAACCCCAATTATGCAACTTTCGATGCAACATTCTAGTCACTGCATCATTCATACAGCTTTAGAAACAAGTCACTTTTATGACTTTGATGTATTTCTCCATGTACATCTTCCAATTTCCCTTGGCATTGGATTTATACTTTGATGATAATTTTTCCCAGGAATATTGTAAGATATCAACATGATCTTTTAAATTCAACTTTCTCTTTGTATCTCTAAATGTAAGATTCTTAGTTATAATTCCTAGTATCCTAGGTCAGTACAAATATTTAAAAAGATGGCATTTTTAAGGGAAGAATCAATGATCTTAGCCTAACCACACTATTATCTATAGATTGGATAGTCATGTTTGTTTCTGATGCCCCCTAAAATTTCCTTTGGTCATCAGCGTCCTCTCAGTAAGTACCTATTGGTACTCTGCACCATGCCAACCTATTGCCAGCACTTCAGACTATCAAAGCTTTCACACCCAAATTTTGCCCATGATGAAGTTTCAGAAAACAAGATAGTTAAATAAACTGCAGTTCTATGGCCCTAGTATTTCTCAGTCAGCATTTTTCAGTTAACTTTGCAGTCTCAGACTCTTTCCACTTACATTCATGCAATAAATTGAGTGGGATGTGCCAACACTGCTCATTCAGAATCTGCTCTAGCTTGCCTGCCCACCTCCATACAACAAAACTGTTTTCTTGTATATTTTGTGGATTGTCAATAAAAAACACCCGGTTCTTTCAGGATCTGATATTTTCTGCCCTTCACTTACACATTTAACTATTATAACTCTTCCTGTGCTGGGTTGCATGGTTAGGGTCTAGATTTTAATAGTAGTTAACAAAACATAATCTCTATCTTTGAAGAATTCAGAATGTACTAGAGATACAGATATTAATTAAAGATGCAGTTATAGTTGGGTAAGTGAATTAGTAAAGCTTTGTTCTTCATTAGCCTGTATCCCAGCACTTTGGGTATTGTGTCTTTTCCATGATTGTGTGGTTCAGTGAGTTTGCCCATGTGTAAGTGTACACACCTGGGTCTAAAAGAGAAGACTAAAGAGGTACAGAGAATTTGAATATGAGAAAGCACCAGAGAGGAGAGAGAGAGAGACAAAGAGAGAATTGGAGAGAAAATATGAGAGAACTCCAGAGAGAGAGCCCAGAGGGAGTATAAAGATTTAAGGGGGGGAGGTCTCCACTTGTCTCCCCCCAATCCACTGGCCCTGCCTTGCCCTACCTGGTCTAACTTCTAAAACCAATAAAGAACCTACACAGATTGGTGAGCTGGATGCGTATAATTGGCAACAAGGATTGGTTACACAGCAACTGGCAACGAGGATGGTATGGTTCCCCAACAGTTATATAACTTCAATTGTGGTAAATGCAATGAAAAGTAAAAATGAATGCTTGGAAAGGTGCAAGGAATGAATTTATTTAGACTGAGGGGTCACAGAATCTCACTCTGGCAAAATATGAATAGCTTGAAATTTGAGGGATGAATGGGGGGGGGTAACCTGATGGAAAGGGAAGGCTTGTATAACATAAAATGGGAAATTTTTATGAAAAAGACTGGACCTTTTCTGTCTCACTTGATGACTAACACATGGGAACAGTAAGTTGATCCAAATCTGTTTCTTTTGCACATCTTGTGATGAATAAATCCCAATGTAGAACAGAGACCCTGAATTTAAAGGTTAGCTTGTTTTTTCCCGAGCAACTTTAAATCAACCAAAAATATTACCTGAGTTTTAAAATGAGGCTGGAAGCTGCCTTTGAAACTGTTTCATTGCTAGTGGTGTGCCTTTGGTCTTGTTGACCAGTTAGGAGACCTATAGAATTCACCTGTGTTAAATTATTTTTACCAGCTCCTTTGATGAAGGCAAAGTAAAAATAAAACAAATACATAAAAGTGCTTTTAGTTTTAAAGCACTTACAGAGATTAGAAATCACTATTATATATTTTAATATACTTCTAGAAAAATAATTATTACCTCAACAAAAAACACTAGAACCTGATGTTTCTGTTCATTAACTAACATATTATCCTGTCAGGAAAAGGTCAACAGAGTCTAAGATACACTTTTGAAGACTGAAATTTAAGTAACATGAATCATAATGTGCTAGGAAACCATTTAAATTACCCACTCATATTCCTATAAAAGGAGTGTGGTCTGAAGATCACATTCATTAGCATATACTTAGGAATACACAAATGTGAATTCTTTGCTCCCACATCATAGATTGGACACAGATTCTCTTATGTAGGGAGGCTGCATTTAGCAAACTCCCTAGGCAATTGAAATGCTTACTACAGTTTGAAATCACTGTTCCAGTGCTTTTAAAAAGTACTGATTGATAATACAAGATTGATAATTCATTATTAACTTAATTGGAAGTTTTTAAATCTTCCTAAAAAAAATCTTCAAAAAAATCTTCCTAAATTTCTATAAGAACAGTTCACTACCTCCAAAGCAATGGGGGTATTTGTGACTGTATGTGTGTAACATAATTTGGCTTCTATACAAATATCAATGAATAAAATAATCAATGGAAATGGCTCAAATATAAAATGCTAATACACAAATGATGTAAAGCAAAGGTTTACTGTTTTCAAAAAGCATCTAGAGTTTGCATCAATATTATGGATATTGTCAATATTTTACCACTGTTATTTAAAAGAACTATGCTATGATTTTCTAGTTTATTTTTCTTCATTGTAAATTTTATAGCTCAGTATATCTTTGGCTTTTAAGTACTTTGTAAATCTGGAGAAAAGTGATAATACTATAATATGAGGATGAAAAGAATATTTTAAAATAATGAAACAAGTTTGGTTGCTACATGTTACATATTATGTAAATCTACCTCAATGAAAACATTCAAACAGATCTCCAGTTATTGTGCAGGGAGACAGGGTAGGAGAGGGTAGGTTATATTTTCATGTTTTGTTTTCTTTTCTGTTAGCATTAAAATAGATGTAATTGAATTTGATATCTAATTTGATAACTTTCAAAACATAATGAGAACCAGAATGTGAAAGGCCTTCTCTGTGCTCCTCTAGCTGGGAATCCCTAAATATTATAGCATTTTTCACATAGTATTTTTACAGGTTCACATGTCCACACGTTATTCAAAGAGGATTTAACCATCTATAAGCAAAGCAAAAACAATGTGCATAGTTCTTGCTTTGAAATTAGTAGAAACAAGTTTTAAAATTGTTTATTTGATATATGTAAAAATTCCATTGGTCCAGACAAAATCTATTCTTTAAAAATAGCTTCATCCTGTTCATTTATAATTAGGAACCTTGACATATTATATAAACCCTAGAGGCAGTAGAAAACTGAAGAAAAATAAACTGATCAGAACCAATATTACACTTGATTGTAGTGAAAGGACCCAAAGTGATGTGGCAACAATCTGAAGAGGTAAATTCCTCTATTTCTGAATGACACATAATGTTTAAACCAATGTTGCCTTGATTTGAAAGATACAAACAAAAAAAAAAAAACAAAACAACAACAACAACCAAACCCAGAGCTTGAAGGGAAATTAAATGCATCGCATTTTTCACTAAAATCAATTGTATATTTGGAAATTAAATTACAAGAAGATTTTTAAAATGACTCATCTAAAATACAAGGCAAGGAATTTCAATTTCCACAATGTTACATATATCTCTAGTTTATGTTTAAGGCAGTCTATGCTTTAACTGGAAACATGGCAATGTTTCATTTCTACTGTGTCTATTCTGCTTAAATAGTAATAAGAGTTTGAGAACAGCAAGGACTTCCAGTACTGAAGTAGGGCTTCTTTACCCAAACTGTCCACTTTAGAAATGTATTCTGGTAATAAGTTTATACAAAAGTAAAGAGATAGATAAAGAAGGATATTGATTTAAGCATTTTTGTACAAAAATAAGTTCAGAATAAGATAAAAAAGTTTATCAGTCAATACTATGTCCACAGCACTACAAAAAATGAAGAAGACTGATTATACTATTTTGGAATGATGACAAATGAAACATTCAATCAGTGAGAGGCTATTCACAGTGTAATCCCACTTATTTCTTTATGCAGAGTTAAAGTATGCAGATAGGACAGAACACCATATTAGCAGCAGTGGTTAAATCTTAGTGTAAGATTGGCAGCAGGTAAATGTGTGGTTCCTTGGGAACTCTGATTTCATAAATGTCTGCTAAGTTTACAGTTTTTACAAACATTTTGATGGTGAATTATTTATTTATTTTTAGAATTATTGCTTTATTTTTAAACAAATCTCAAAGAATGTAAGACCCAAGAGAGAATTATAATTCTCAACGACCACTAACCTGATTTATCAGTCTTATAAATTGTACATTGGAACACGGATGGAGCTAGAATGAGTCATGCTGGTGGAAGTAAGCCAGAAAGAAAAAGGGAAAAACCAGATAGTCTCACTTATATGTGGGCTACCGAGAAAATAATGAAGAGGACAAGAAAAAGTTAAAACTAACAAACTGACAATAGAACAAAAGCATACAGCAAGAGGGCAGGGGAAATCAGAGGAGGGATGAGCACAAGGGGTCAAAACACAATCAGTAACAGTGGTGAGAGAACTCCAGGATATACAAAAATGCAACATATGTTTGTGTGTGTCTGTGTGTGTGTAAAATCAAGAAAAAGAAAGAAACTGTACATTGGAAGTTGGCAATTTTTTTTATTTTTACAACACCTTAAATAGCAGATGATTTTAATTATTTATATGCTCAAGTCCCATATACTAGCTTTGCCATAATCAACAAGAGTGCAATGTCATTCACAGAACTGTGGTCTCTAGAGAAAGGAAAATTCTTTTTGATTAGTAGGTGCATCCTCAAGGGCTAGCCAAGTAGTAACAATGTGAGCGGATGGTCTGCTGGTCCCATGCAGGGTTAACAATTACAGCCGCTTCTTCTGAGACCAGCAAATCTCAGGTTTTCTTTATTCAAGCTTTACCATATAAAATCAGATTCACAAACTCTGTTGCATGATGATATTGAATTAGATTGAAGAACATTGATCTTCTTTTACTAGGGATGCCATATCCATACATGACTATCAGCTTCAGAAATTAGATCAGAAGCCTGGCACAGTGGCACGTGCCTGTAAACGGCAGCCTAGGAAGCCGTGGCAGGGACCAGGGATCGCGGTTCGAGTCCTGCTCAGGGCAACTAGTGAGACCTAGTTCCAAAAAAATAGCTGGATGTGGTGGTGTGCACCTGTAATCCCAGCTACCTGGGACGTTGAAGCTGGGGATTGCTTGAGTCCATGGTACCCTAGGCAATGTGAGCCTGTGGTTCCACAAGCAAAAGTAGAGAGACCTAGTCTCAAAAAAAGAAAAGAAAAGAAATTAGATCAGAAAGCAAGAAGATAAACAAGATTGTTTCAATTATTGTATAAAAGCTTATGTGTATGTTACATGTTTTATATCTATAGCTACATATAAAATATGTTCATGTGTATTACATATGCTGGTATAAATTATAGTCACAAATATACTATAATGATAGGTATAGATGTAACTACAAAACAAAATAACATTTAGATTCCTCAAATAAAAAATATTTCTATATTTTATTTTTGGTCACTGAGATTTACGTAGTCTCATAAATTCATCATAAGTATCTTCCACTTTATTTTTGCATAGTCTTACACCAGATAAATACACATCATTCATTCCTTGCACTTCTGTTTTTGAAGACATAAACTGATTTCACTGAAATTCTATTCATAGCCAAAACCTGTCCACTCACACTGAAGAGTAATTTTCTAAGGTACAGATAAGGAACATATTAAAATAGTAATATCACAATGAATCATGGTGTCCAAAGTTAGGTAACTGAAATAAAAAAGTATCAAATATAAATACACACAGTATCATTTTGCTTCTTATAGTCTCACAATAAAATTTAAAGTCTTTGTGTGACATTAACATATTTCATGAAATGATTTTTATACTGTGTGACAGAAGAAAATATTTTCAAATCTCATTCATAAAAAAATACAAATGATTATAAAAATAGTAACTTTACAAACAAGCACTGATTCCCATACCAATTATTGAGACCCCTTCCAAAATTTCCATTTTTAAGAGTTAATTTATTCTAAAATTATTTTTAAAATGACTCTAATTGTCTTGGAATGCCACAACCTTCACAATCATGATCTGGGATTAAGAGTTAACTATCATGAATTTCAGTATGTATATATATATATATATATATATATATATATACTGAAATATATATAAAGTATATATATACTGAAATATATTATATAATATATTTCATTATATATAATGTATTTCATACATTTCATATATATTATATATATAATATATAATATATTTCAGTATATATACTGAAATTCATGATAGTTAACTATTATATTTATGTATATATATACATATATATATACATATATATATAAAACTTTAAGGTCAACAATCACTTACCAAACTGAATTATCTAAGAAAATTAGTTTTATTTAATTGAACGCGAGGGTGCTAAAAGAAGGATGGGATTAGGGTAAAGATAGGGAAGAGTAGGGTGGAGGTGACTAACTTTGAAACAAGTACCAAACTCTGATAAGTCTATTCCTTTTCACTATGTTGAAAACACAGCCCCTACATGGGATCCTGTCGCCTGGCTACCTGCAGCTCCATCCTTGCTGGTTCAGATCCTTGTAAACCACACAGTGTGTCTCAAGGTCTGTCTCAGATGATGTTGTTTCATTTCCATGTGAACTTGTTCAGTAATTCTTTCAAACAGCATGGGCATTGCGCCCAGCAGATCCTCACTGACATGCACACATTTACAAATATAAGCTTGGGCTTTAGTATCCCTGAGATGGTATTGTTTAGTGGATATTCGCTTATCTTTACGTTCTAGGTCGGGACCCACTTGCATTTACCTCAGGATATATGGATTGGATTGGAGACAGTGAAGTCTCATTTCTTCTTCAACCTGAAGGATTAGGCACTTTTGGAATATACTTGCAAATTCTTCCCAGAGGGTATGGGCAAATCTTCTATTTGCACAAAGTAAATGTCCCTGTGTAACTTGTTTTGGTACAAAAAAACAGAAACCTGTATTTAAAATCTGAGGGAGTTCATTGACTTTGTAATTGAAAATTCAATAGGATCAAACATAGCGTTGCTTACCTTAGTAACTTAACCTTATCGATGACTATCAAAGTGGGGTCAAGGGACTTCTGTTGGTCATGAGACCTTTTCTTGGGTCTATAAAATCAAAATTAGCTTTGTAAAATATTAACTTTTTTGCCTTTTTGATTCTCTTCTCACCAGTTCCTAATTAAAAGAACTTTAACATCTTTAAAAATTCATTTTCACCGGGCACGGTGGCACGTGCCTCTAAGTGGCACCTTATGGAGTCGCGGCAGGGTCTGGGGATTGCAGTTCAAGTCCTGCCCAGGGCAAAACAGTGAGACTTAGTCCAAAAAAATAGCTGGTGGTGGTGTGTACCTGTAATCCTAACTACCTGGGAAGCTGAGGCTGGGGATTGCTTGAGTACGTGGTACCGCAGGCAAAGTGAGCCTGCGCTTCCACGGGCAAAAATATCAAGACCTAGTCTCCAAAAGAAGAAAAAATTCATTTTCATTAAAAATGTTTGCTGACATTAATAGTTATATCTTAAGTCAGGAAAATAAATGTCTCTTAATCTTTATATATATATATATATAAAATTAATAGAATCAAGACCACAGAATCTCCAAAGTGACCTTTAACATAATTAACTTTTTCATTATATTATACATAAATAATAAAACTATTTCTTATGTAAATAACTGAAGTGAATTGAAAGGAAATTTCACAGATCACATAAATCTGAAACAATAAAAATTATTGGAGTTCCTAGTTTAAATAATGGAAATTGGTAATCTTGAAATGTGGTAATCTCATCTACTTCTATGATTCCAGTTTCCATCAATGTATCAACTGTACTCAAATATCATTCTCCAGCTTATACCATCTTTTGTGATTCAAAAAATAATTCCCCAAATCAACATAGTTCTTCAGCTTCAGTTAAATTAAAAAAAAATAATAAAGGTAGTCAAAATTAATATATTAGGGCTCTCCAGAGGAAAAGAACTAATAGGATATATAAATACATAGAGTCTTATTGTGAAGAATCAATTCACACAATTTTGAATGTCAAGACGTTCCAAGTCTCTCTTTGCCAGCTAAAAACCACACTGGAGTCTGGACCTTCCTGAAGTCTTGAGAAGCAGAGATGTGAATCCCTGTATAGGTCTAAATACCTGAGAACCAGGAGCAACATTATTGGAGGACTGGAGACGACTGATGACTGTGCTAGCTCAGGAAAAGAGAGAGAATTCATCCTTCTGCACCTTGTTACATGTGGTCCTCAATGAATTGGTTTGTGCTCACTCACACCGGTGAGGAAATCTATACTCAGTCTTATCAAATGCTAATTTTGTCCATAAAATACCCTCACAAACATACCCATAAATAATTTTGTATCAGCTCTCTATGTATTCCTTAGGCCAATCAGGTCAATACCAAAAAGCAACCACCACAATGATCATAATACATAATTGATGATTTCAGGGAATAACAAACTTTGCTGGCCCAATATATATCTCAAGTGTGATCTTCTGATCTTGTAGTATTGTTATTTTGAGCCAAATTTACCAAATAACTTAGTGCTAAGACACCTTTCTCTTCCTCAACACTATCTGTGAATATTACAGATTCTCAGACTTGAAATATCTATAACATTTTCTATCTTCTCTGTACTCAGTGCCAGAGGTTTAGATTTTAATTACCTTTAATTTACTTTTCCTAGATTACTTGGAATAAGCACTCCTTTATGGGAACAAGTGTAATTATGTCACTCATCTACTTAAAACAGTTTAATGGCTCCCACTTACAGGATAATATACAATGTTCTTAATATATCATTCAAGAAATTTCTTTATACAGATCTTAAATACCTTTCTACCATGAATATCACAATCTTCTGTGATGAACCAGACACTCTAATCCTCATTCCTTTGTGCATGCAGTTCTTCTATCTCAAATATACCTCTTTCCTTTGTGTGACTAGAAAAGAACCACTTAGTATTCATGATTCAATGTAGAAATCACTTGGTCTTTGAAAAATTGCCTAAAATCTGAGGTAAAATTAGGCACTTTCTTGTTAGTTTCCAATTCATATCTCTACTATAACACATATCTCATTTCTTTGATATTTCATTTTCGGTTACTTTGGTTGAACACACTTGTGACAGTAGGAAATTTTATTTGTGTTTTATGTGAATAGCACTCAACTGGTGCTTAATACATGTTGACTAAAAATAATGGCAGATTATATGGCTAAACATCAAATTTATCACAATTCTGGTTAATAGATTCAGACCCAACCATCTATCCCAAATGAATTTTTAAGAAGTTCTATCAAAATAAGTATGAAAGAAAGGGGGGAGGGAATAAGCTCTAAACTAAGACTAATTAGGAAAAATAAGTCAGTTTGACTGACAAAAGCAGGGCAATGTCAGAGATGAAAAGGAAAGTGAATGCTTCCAGAAAGGATTAACAATGTCTATTTCTGCAGAGTTGAAAGAAGATAATGATAAAGAAAGTTCTATTGGATGAGATAATTAGGTCAACCTTTGGATCCTTGGAAGAGACAATTTTAATAAAATAGTAGGAAAGAATTCAGATTTGAAGAAATGAACAAGCTAGTCATGCAAACTAGACTTCTCCATGATAAGTAAACACACACACACACACACACACACACACACACACACTGCTGCATTCACAAGGGCTTAAGTCTGTCCATAAAGACCACTACAGATTTTAATTTTTTTGACTCTGCTATAGGAATAAGTAAAATTGGTTAATTCTACAAAATGTAAAAAACTATTCATCAAATATGACATAAGATCATACTTTTGAAAATAAGAGAAGAATTTAGTGATGAATGTTAATAATAAAAATAAATATTCCTTAATGTTATAACTGAGAGTTTAGATCATGGGTTATTTTTTCTGTGCAACTAAGGAACAAATTGTGGTAAATATGATTATTTCATGCTATTTTTTAGCTGAATCAACCCAAATATCCAGTTCTGTATTTATTGTCCTTAAATGACATCAGGAAGGTAAGAAATTCCATGCCATGCAACTTAAAACACTTCCATAAAATTAATACATGTTAAGGAAAAAAAAAAACTGTAATAGCATTAAGATGCCAGGAGAAAAACTGTCTTTGCCATAGATAAGATGAAAACTCTAACAAATAAAATGTTTTTTCTTCTAAAAATAGTGTCAGCAATAATAATACTAATAGGAGGTAATTCAGTGCACACATCTATCCAAAAAATTCATTTCCCTCTCATCTCCTACATATTGCACAGTAGATTTCATTATGCTACGTTACAGAGAAACACATTAAGGCTTAAAAATTCAGTTAATAAATAACTATTTTATAACATATATTGTGTCTCTGAATTCAGCTTCATTTCAAGACTACAGAACATAAAAATTTAGAAAGTTTTATAGTGTTCCTATGAATAGTATTTTGTGCACAAAGATACACAAAAACACATGCATTAAGCTTTGGCTCTCAGACGTGCAAAAGCAATAAAGACAAGGAAAATAAAATTTCTAAACTTTATTCCTATTTGTCTTATGGATTTTTACACATAGTACTTCTTTCAAGACTCCAAGAAAATAAAAGGGAAAATAACCAAATCTGACTGTACATAAACAAGAATAAACAAGCAAATGGGGGACAGGCTAGCAAATCATCGCCTGCTCACGATTTGGACAGACTACACATGTTGGACCTACAGTATCTAAACATTTCTGACACTTGCATGAAGGGGCAAGTGTGAGCTGGGTTCCTCCCCTCCTTTGCATTCATTCTTTTTTTTAGTCTATTTTCTCGCTAGAAAATGAAGCAGTTGTTTTCATAGATTATTTAGCTTCATTTCAGAGCTTTCAAAGGTTTACAGGACTTGCCCTTGATATAGAGACAACAGGAGGAAAGCTTCTGAATATTTAATAAAGCTAGAAAATACTGCATTTAATATTCTCTTGAGCTTGCAGCGCTGACTTCGAAAAGAAGCCTAAAGTGTCTCTTTTCTACATGAAGAATCTTAAAAATGCAGTAAGAACTAATAAAACATTCTCTAAAACAACCACCAAAATTTGAATGAAATATTTTTTTAATTACATTTTTTACTAAACATTGGGCCATGCCATTACTTAGATTTCAGGGGTATATCTTTGTTAATACGCAGAACAGGCTTGGTCAATACAGGAAAAGTAACTACAAACATTGCCTTAGAGATTCATTCATTTCTCTCTTTTTGAAACACCTTATTTCTTCTTTTGAAAATTTCATTAATTTGGTAATGCCCAAAATTTATCTAGGCTTTGTTTTATTTTGATCTGCTGTGACATATTTGCTTTGTTTTGAGATAGTGACATATTTTCAGAATATTAAGCAAATAAAGTTTTAGAAATAATTAAGAAAAGCTGAAAGGTTTTAATAGTTATTACACATTCAACATGCTTTGTTGATTTTGATTTCACAAATGTGAAAATTTCTTTTTTAGCAAGGTACGCTTTTGAAAGAAGTAGGACTAGAAAAGGAGCCCCAGGCCTCAAATTTCCTCACAAGTGGTTATACTCCTTCACTGGATCATCTGAAAATTCCCTACATTTTTTCCTTCTCTGTCCTGCCACTTCTTTATAGGTTGTGCAATAGTCTATAACTTGATTCGATAATATCTCTTGTCCATTCGTTAAATTGGAGGTTTTCTTTCATGAGAGTCTAGAGACATCAACATACATTCCTATGGAAAGGAAAATTGTCATCTATTTTGGAGTAATGATATTGAAGTATGATGACCAGTCGAAGCATTATAACCTGAAATGCTGAAACACAGTGACCTAAGAAATGGGGTCTAAGTGGGCACGGAGGTGTGTGCCTGTAAGTGCCAGCCTATGGAGTGCAGCTGGGACTGGGGATCACAGTTTGAGTCCCACCTGGGGCAACATAGGAAGGTCTAGTTCCAAAAAAAAAAAAAAAGAAACCACATAGCTGGGTGTGGTGGTGCATGCCTGTAATCCCAGCTCCTGGGAAGCTGAGGCTGGGGTTTGAGTCCGTGGTATCCTGGGCAACCAAAAATAGTGAGACCTAGTCTGGAGGGAGGGAGAAAGAGAGAGAGAGAGAGAGAGAGAGAGAGAGAGAGAGAGAGAGAGAGAGAGGGGGAGAGAGGGAGAGGGAGAGGGAGAGGGAAAGGGAGAGGGAGGGAGAGAGAGAGAGATGGGTGTCTGGATAAACAACCTGTGACTTACTCAGTTTACTGGTGCGCAGCCTAGTTTCTCCTAGAATCTTCCTCATTCTATCATCCATCAGTCAGGTCATGCACCACCAGTGACAGCCCACCCAGAACACCAATATATGCAAAGTCTACATAAACCCTTAACTTCCTAATGGGGGCACTCAGCCTTGATGTGAATATGCTGAGTCAGTAGGAGTACTAATAAACTTGCTTCCTGCTAGTCCTGTTGTCCTTGTTCCTTTAGTGTCAGCTTCCAATCTAAAAAATAAATGTCTCAAGTTGAAGTAAAATACAGTCCTTTGAATAAGAGATAAAATGCTTAAAAGCCAGTCACTAGCTCACCCCAGTTTGCCCTTCATTTACATATCTCCAATTAGACCAGCTACCTCTCATGAAAGCCATCAATTATAATGGCTGTTTTTCTGTTTGTGCCACCCTCAGATGCACTGAATAGGTAAGCCCCCTCCCTTGCAGAGGTTCACAGAATGGCTACAGGATATGATGCTCATCTGATTTTCTTTACACTTAACAAAACTTTTTTTCACTTTTCTCTGCTAGGTGCTTTCATCCACCTGACCTCCAAATGTTGTAATGACCTTGAATTTGGTTCCAGACCCTTCATCTATATAAGTGAACTGGTCCAATGATTTAAAACTTTATCTATTGGCTTGTGATTGTAAACGTTTCCAGTCTGATTTCCTCTGAGCGCTACAATGCCCTGTTGCTCAATTGCTTTTCTAACAATGTCACATGATGTGGTGTCAGATGGAGAGGTGTTTTTTTGTTTTAGTTTTTATTTCTCTGCCCTCAAATTTGGTCTTCCCCTCATCTTCCATATCTAAGTAAATGGAATACGTATCAAATAAAAACAGAGAAGTTCTTTTTGTGCCTCCTTTTTTCCTTACTTCAGAATCTAATTCACTGACTTATCAGAGTTCCAGTAACAATCATTTTCTTTAACACTCGCCGTATCTTCTAATTAATATTCTTACTTCCATGTGTTGGGTACTGTGATAGTTATGCTGAACTATGTAAATGGTATCCCAAAACCTTACAATGTATAAGAATAAATAAATATTTATTATTCCAACCCGGCATCAGGTTTAACTGGGGCTGGCAGATCTGCTTCCAAAGTAGCTCTCTCACAGGCTGTTTGCAAGAGAGCTCGATTCTATTCTTTACTGTCTATTCCGAGAAAGCCTATTTCTTGCCATGCGGAGCTCTTCACCAGCCATCTTGAATATCTTCACAACATAAAAGCCTATAAGTTGCCCTCCCTGGATTAAGGGATACAAAAGATAGAGCCTAGGGAAGATCATGTGATGATGCCTTTTATGACCTGGGCTCAAGAGGCATGGCTTTCTCCAACTTCTGTTTGTTAAAGTCAAGTCATTAAATTCAACCCATGTTCAAATATTTGGAACTAAGTTCCACTTATTAAAGCAAGAAATAGCATGATAAGGGAAATATTTTAAAACCACTAGGAACTCCCTTTGCCCAGAGTGCAGAACCTTTACACAAACAATTCCAAAATCATCGTGGCACATGGAAAATTAGAATGCAAAGGTTAAGCAAATGAAGAAATTCAAGAAATGCAAGTCAGTGTGTATGCTGATGAGAGATGGCATCTAATAGAAGACTAAGTGTAAAAGTCTAATGGCAACTAAAAAGATCAAAACTCCTGTGGGTGCTTTCAAATGAGGAATGATGTAAATGCATAAACTACCAGGACAAATATTACTTTTAATAAAGAACACTCACAAGAAAGAGAATATGATTTCCCAGAAACAAACTCACTGAGACTGTTTCAAAGGGAGAAGCTCTTTAGGATTTATTGCCTTTGAGAATGTGAACATAAATGTATCCCTTGGATTGGAGACAGGCTTGGAGCTGATGACCCAGTAAGAACCCACATTTCTCTAACAGGAGAAATGTGAGTGGCAACCAGGCCGAGAAGCTTACAATGCTTGTTAAGCATTGTCCTATAAATGCAACAGCAGGGAGGAAAGTGAAAAAATAGTTCTTTACAAGGAATAATAAAAGGAGGCACCTCAATTCAAAAAAAAAAAAAATCTCAGGAAACAGACTACACTACACAAAGAGGAAAACGAATGGTAAGAAAATAAACTATAATCTGGATGTATTGATCTACTAAAACTACTGTAACAGAGTTCCATGGATTGAATGATTTAAACTAAACAAAAAGAAATTGATTTTCTCATATTTCTGGAGGCTGGAAAACTCCATATTGACTATTACACGAAGTTGGAAATTTAAAGTAATTATTCAACACCTGTATTAAGAATTGCTTTGACTTGCTGCAAACATTTTAGCCTTCCCAGAATTATACACTTATTTTGTCTGACCCTAAAAGGGCAATTATTCTATATACGAAAATGAGTTTCAAGAATGGGAGCAGAGTGGGAGGTGTGTGTCAGCATAGGCTGAGGGTGGGTGCAGGAGCAGAGCTGAATACGTAACAGGTTGTCATTTTGTGACCTCAAATACTTCATTCCATAAACAATCACTAGTGACATTGATAGTGAAGTCAATAAAATGTTTGAGAACCTTAAATTTCTTATTCTACATTACTACCATGCATTTTGGTAGCCTAACATGCATATAAACCAGAGACAAGATGAATTCTCTCATAATTTATAATGAACATGTTCAGGCAGGTGAAAATCAGATGAGAAAAATAAAATGCAAGATTAGTCAAGCATTCTGATGATTTCTTAGCTTGCCAATGTGTTAATTTTCAGAAATATTTTCCCAATAAAGATTCATATCAGCTTGCATGAATTTTGAAATTTTATAACAAATAAAGGTAATTTTCACTTTCTTGGTGTTACAAAAATGATTTCACTATCAAATTATTGATAATATAATATTGATAATATAACAAAAAGTTTCCCACCATATTTGAAAATTTGAATATACTTCTAGAACCAAACTAAATCCCACAGAGATGAATCCTCAGAAATAAAAACTGACAAGTTACTTTATCTCTGCTAAAATCTATTTTGAACTTAAAACTAACAAACTGTCAGCAAAATTGAAGCATAGAGCAGCAGGGGGTAGGGTTAAAAAATCAGGGGAGGGATGGGCACAAGAGATTAAGATGATGGTTCATGGGTGACAAGGTAGTAGGAGAACCTCAGGGTAGGCAATGATGTTAAAAAAATACACACACACACACACACACACACACATATATGCAATCAATTTTTAGATAAAATTAATCATTTAAAAAATATATTTTGAAACACCTTTCACTAGGTGCATTATTCCATTACTATACTACTCACAGGTGCTATAAATTACAATCTCTCTTTTCAAACTTCAAAAATTTCTAAGGATATTTCACATCTTGGGTAGAAAATATCACCTTCCCATAATACCTTCACATGCCACAACTCCACGTTTTGGATGTGATTGTTTTAATAAGATGTCAATTTCTCTTGAAATAATTATACCTTTTCAATTTCTAGAGGAAAAAACATGAGTATTCTAAATTCTGCTGATGCAAAAGTATGTGAAATATTCCATACAGTCATAGCTGATTTCTTAAATCATATTAAAGAAATAGCATTTCTAATTTGTTGTTATTATTGGGAGATGAGATTATTTCCATTGATTTTTTGCTCTGCCATTGTCAGCAATAGTAATTGTTTCTTACAAGATATAAGCTTTTAAAAGTGGACTTTGAAGTGACAATATCAATTATGCTCAAAAATGCCATTTCAAAGATTATTTCCTCTGACACTGTATATCACCTCCTAACTTTGAATATGAATGAGAAGAAAATATCATCCCTTTTTTTTTTGAAGTTTTGTACTTGAATTTTATAAACTTGATGTTCCATGAAGGTTCATATCTATGGTAAATCAATTTTCAAAAGTATACCATTATAACTTTTACTCTAAGTTTCTTAGTAAGCATTATTTGAAATTTTAGCTTATGAGTCCACATACTCATATATATACGCACACACACACATATGTATGTATATATATACAGGTATTGTTAACATAGCATAGCATCAGCAAATAGTCTATAAAGATTAAATAACATTTTACAAAATTTAATGAAGTTGTATGCTTATACAAGCAATATGGCAACTAGAGAAATGGAAAAGACAAATTACTATCAGGGAATTTCTTTTTTTATTGAGTATCAAAATCTCTATTTTCTAATTTGATAGTCTTATAAATTTAGCATTTGTATTACAAAAAAACAAACTTAAAATTAAATATGGTTATCATTTCTTGAGAAACCATTTTCAATAATAAAACAGGATTGGACCTCTGGGACTCAATGAATCCACAATGGGGAATCAAAAAGCAATAGTCACTAACTATTGGTTCAGTTTTTCGAAAGACCTCCACAGCAGAGAGAATGCATTCCTTCAGTGTCAGTGTGCCTCAAGGGAAGCATAATTTCATTCTAACACTCTTGAAATGGGTGAGCATGTGTTTTTCACTTAAATATTTAGTCTTTATAGATATTATAATTCTGCTTTGTAGATACAATATTGTCAGATATTAGTTTTCTCTAAAATTAGTTTTTGTAAATGCTCAAAAATAGCATTTGATATGACCATGCTTTCCTTGACTTTCTACTGTGATATTTTACTCATTTTTCAATTTGTTACACATTTAATTTGCACCAATAAGAAGATATTAAATATATTCTCAAAAACTTGAGACAATATCACATATCTGTTTATTCAAAATGAGAATTCTTTACTTTGTATAAAACTCATAACATCTAACTTGACTATAGTAATATTGTGTTCTGTCTTGTAATTTTCTGATTTCTTTTTCATTTACTTGGCACTTTTTTTATGTCTATGGTACCACTATAAAGTTTCTTTTCTAAATTGTTAAATTTTGCTAGATTTTGTTAATTTTATAAAAAATCTATAAAGCAGAATTTCAAATGTAATATTAAATTAATATTTCCCGGCCGGGCACGGTGGCTCGTACTTGTAAGCTTCAGCCTATGAAGCGGCCAGGGATAGGGATCGCGGTTCGAGTCCCGCCTGGGGCCCGTAGCGAGACCTAGTTCCAAAAAAAATAGCTGGGCATGGTGGTGCATGCCTGTAATCCCAGCTATCTGGGAAGCTGAGGCTGGGGATTGCTTGAGTCTGTGGAACCCCGGGCAACGAGAGCCTGCGGTTCCACAGGCAAAAATAGCAAGACCTAGTCTCAAAAAAATTAATTAATTAATTAATTAATTAATTAATATATCCCTACAAAGATAATGCTTGAACTATATTGATTTCCTTTTATCATTGGAAGGAACAGTAGATTTTTTTTAATAGAGTTAAGGTGAATAATAAATTTGGATGATATGAATGTCACAACCTATGACTAAATTAAAGTTTCCCAGGTAATTTAAATCCTTTCACTATAAACACTGCTCAGTTGAAACAATTTATTTGAATATATAAAAATGCGAGAGAGATTAACTCAATCAAATTACTCAATCTCAATTTTACTGACTACTGGGTTGACATAGTTATATTACATGGATCTTTGAGGCATATGATACTTTTCCTTAAGTAAGCATTCACCATTTCATAAATGAATTTAAAATAACAATTTCAATAAATTCAATGCATTTTGCACCTGTAATTGATTTAAACATTCTTGTTGTTCTTATTTTATCTCAAACAAATTGATTTTCAAATTTAACAACATGTTTTAAAGAAGAATACCGTTACCTCAATATGCCAAATAAATATTTTCCAATTGTTTTCTGTCATTAATTATGAGGAAAGGAACTACAGACATATAAAGAACTGTAAGATCATTGTACTGATCTCAAAGTTATGATTAAGATAAAAAAGACTATAAAGTGTTAGTCTCATGTCCAGAAGCAGCTAATTTGTGACAAAATTTCTAACCCACTGCGATATTTACATGCCGTTCGAAATAAATTTTACAAGCACGTAAGCAGATGATAACAGATAAACCCCATTTAAGAAATTTTCTATATGGGCACTCTATTAGCTTTTACTAAACACCTACAGTACATAAAACCAGGCTGAAACAACGAGCGTGACAGATAGAGTCTCATGGGAATGGAGAGATGGAAAAGATGAATTCTTTCTGGGGAAATCTGAATTGGCCTCACAGTAGAGGGGATATTAGACTCCACTAATTACTTTAAAAGATCACCCCTGACTTTCTTCTTGCTAGCTGTGTGAAAAGAACCGTACCTTAAATCAACTCAGGAAATGAGGTCAAGATGGTGTCAGGAATTTCCTTGTTTTGCTCCCTGGGAAATTAATGTGAAAGTTAACCGGACTGTGACCTAAGAGTCCTGTGATTTGGGGCAAAGCTAGAACACCTCCTAAACACTGGAGACCAACACAGATTGAACCAACAGGCGCACAGAAGACTTACACTTCATTAAACAAGAGGTAGATTGGAGGTAAAAGCAGATGGCTGAGGCCTGGGGTAGGGAGGTTGAAACACTAACCACAACACAACACTCCTACAGCGTCCCTGGGGAGGGGAGAGTAAGAGTTGAGCAGTGTAGAAAAACACTTGGTGACTGAGTAGGAGGTATCTGCTGGAGAGCCTGAACTCCCAATAGGCTGAAGATGAACAGGCAAAGGGCTATGATCCCGCTAGCATAACCCCCATGACTAGTACTGACCCTGGGAAGATCACCAGCAGTATAAAGGCTGGAAAAACTCATGACCATATCCTAGAAAGGCAAGATATCAGTAGTACCATAAATAGGAGCCACCAACCCACCACCGCATTCCAACCCCCTCACTCAGCAGCAGCAAAGGTAGAACTCCGGAATTAATCATGTAAAGCCACTGCGCCACCTGCTGGAAATATGCAGTACTGCAAATCTCTAAGTTACTGGTACAGACACTTGAAATGTCTGAAGGAGCAAAATGGACTGACAGGAAAATACAACACAAGCCACTGTTACATCTAAAAAGCATATGACATCATAAGTAAAGAACAATTTTCTAAAATCATATCACAATCATTAAAGGTTTTATCTTCTTATAACTTACAGAGTTTAAAAATACTATGATAAAGAAATTCAAAAACATGAAAGAAAATGAAAGCAATCGAGACAAAGTGGCACATAAGAACTCATAAAAACTAACCAAAAAGATGCAAGAAAATTCAGGAAAACTGATGAATTGCATGAGAAAAAAAGTAATGAAGAGAAAGTGGAAATCGAAGTTTTAAATAAGAAAATAACATTGCAGGGTGTGTAAAACTTAATATTCTGAAAAAAGTTATGGAAATAGATTCAACAAATGAAGTACTGAATCAAATTGATAATTATTCACAAAGGGAACTGCTGGAAAAAAGAAATACAAAGGAAAAAATTACTCCAAGAACTCTCCAACTCACTTAGGAAAGACAACACAAGGATAACGGGTATTCTAGAAGGAGGAAAAAAGAGAAAGGAAAAGAGAACATATTAAAGAAAACATTAATGGAACACTTGCCAAATCTTGGGAAGAAACAGAAACTTAATTGTATAATTCACCAAATCAAAAGAACAACTACTTATTCTGTAGGCAATGAGATCTACACAAGACACATAGTATATAACACGCACACACACACACACACACACACACACACACACTTCAGGTAACACTGAATAGAAACTCTACCCTTTACCCTTTACCTTCCTACTGTAAGTATATAAAGATCTGAAAATTCACTGTGAGGAATGTGTTCAATAGTAATAGTTTCTCTCTGCAACTGCCTAAAAAGTGATTAACTGGCCCCTTTCAGGGTTCCCAGAACATCCTATCACTAATCAATATCTTTCACATCCTTCCTATTCCTACTCTCTTCCAACTGTGAATGTTTGGGGAACAGAGAAAATTATTATTTCCAAATTATCTCAATTTTGTATACAGAGGTGGTTCCCTATAAAACTTCTATTGAACTAAAGTAAACTGAATCCAATAAAGTGGTCATAGATTATCCCAAAAGAGGATATAAAAGGCACAGAGTTTTAAAATAATCTAGTAAATCTGGAGTACATTTCACAAGGAGTATACACATAGGCTCAGGAAACGGTGCAGAAAGTGGGAACACATTACTTGTAGAGTAAATATATTGGGTGTAATGTGTTTTTCTGTTCAAAACAGATTTTCAATTGCTATTTTAAGCATGGTAATAACATAAGCAGTCTTTATTTTTGTGTGAATTTTAATAAATTAGAAAGGAAAACGTTGCAGAAGAAAATTGAATAATGTACCTAGAAGAAATCATATTAACAGAAATAAGTCAGAAAGAAAAACACAGAAACTAAATGGTTTCACTAGTAGGTGGGACATAGGAAAAAAAAACAAAAGACAAGAAGGAAAAGTCAAAACAAGCTTAACAACCAAACTAAAGTACACAACTTGGAGGGAGGAGAGAGTGGAAACACTCAGGGAGGGGAGGTGGTGGGTGAACCCCAGGGAATGCAAAGATGTGAAAAATATATATATATATACACATATGTAAATTATTATTTTTTTAAAAGAAAAACCGAATAAAACGATATTCCATGGATTAGGTAACAAACAATGACACAAACATCCAAATACCCAAGTAAATAGAAAACTCAAATATCCAAAAGAGAAAAAAAAAAAAAAAAAAAAAAAAAAAAAAAAAAAAAAAAAAAAAAAAAAAAAAAAAAAAAAAAAAAAAAAAGAAACAATAACAATGTGGGTGAAAGTCATAATAACAGCCATCAGAATGGTGAAAGGAAACAAGCTGAAGATATTACTGAGATAAAATGGCAAAATTCATGAGTAGATTTTGCTAAGGATTATTTAAAGAGGTTAGCAATTTATAAAAGGCAAAAATTGGAAAAACAAGAAGTAATTTATGTAAAAATTTAGGGTACTTTATCCTTATAAGAATTGTCTACTGACAAAATTATATTTTTATATTAATAAAATTTCAAGAAAACCAAAAAAAAATGAAAGAGATTTGAGAAACAGAATGTGAAGAATAATTATAACTCTTAATAGGGAAATCAAAGAGAACTTAAAATGAGTCTCTACATTTGAATAACAGGAAGTGATCAGTGACCAGGACTTCCTTTCATGGCCATATTGAGGGCAGTGTAGGTTCAGGTATGACTAAGGTCACAGGCTGTCTGCTCGTAAATCTCCCCACACTAAGAAACACAAATTCAAGGACAAATCTTAAAGGTTAAAGGAAGGTTTGTTCCTCTTTCTTGGTTTTTGTTCTTTTTTGTTCATAGTTAAAAGGAAAGAAATTGATGAAAAGAAAGTGTTTTTAAAAAGACACATCTATATATTTATTTATTTATTTATTTACTTATCTATTTATTTATTTAATTTCTAAAAATTTTTTGAGACTAGGTCTTGCTATGTTGCCCAGGATATCACAGACTCAAGTAGTTGCTCAGGTTACTGAGAATTCAAGGGATCCCCAGTCTCAGGCTCCCAGATAGCTGGGTTTACAAGGCACCTACTATGGCACCTGGCTGCTTTTTCGAGACCAGGTCTCCCTATGTTGCCTGGTATAGTCTGGAACCCTCAAACTCAAGGATCTCAAGCCTCTTGCCTCCCAGTGCTTGGACAACAGGCATGCCCCACCCCCACGCCCAGCTGGCACATTTATTTTTGAAAAAAAATCTTAATAAAGAATTATTTGATGGTTAATAAACCATCAAAATATTGAAAGAAGTAAATACATCTTCAATTTTAAATCATCTGACAATCTCAGGCTTAACATTGTTTTTGTAAAATTATTTCAATGAACTTAGAGTTTACAATGCAATATAGCTGTTGCATATGACTTTTATGGACAAATTTCAGTGGTTTACAGAAATCTTACTTCCTTTCTTCCTATTGAAGCTCAATTAACCATTTCTTTTTAACAAACACTTCAAAGGAGGAAAGGACTTCTCTTTACTGAGTGTAGAAAGGAAAGGGAAGTTTAACCTTTGATACTTCAGCTTGAAGGTAGGGCTTTCTTGAAGATCTAAGTGTAAAGATGTTGGGACAAATGAAGTTTCAAGTTGATAGGCAACAATTATCTCCTGTTGGCTCCACTGCTCTGTCTGCCTCTTCCCTGCTCAGGGAGACCTAGAGGAGTCAGGCTGAGTTTCAGTAATCATTTTTTAAGACCATAAAGTCAACTTCTATCTATACATTCTATCTATATATTTAGGAAAAAATTAACAGGATCTGATTCATTTACTGGCAACATGTTTCACAAAAAGTAAATTTCTTTTTCTATTTTCTTTCATAGCAAGTAGAAATATGGCTGGTAGCAATCATTAGCTAAGTTATGTAAGCTAGTTTAAGAAAACATACTTAAAGAATATTCATAAGTAAGGATGTTCTAATACAAAAAAACCTTCTATAATGCATTTTTATTTTTTAAAATATTTCCCCTATGTTTTATTCATTTTTTCTATAATTTTTTACATAAATAAATGGTTGCTGGAATTTCTTCCCTCTCTCCCCACTATAATATATTTTTGGACAAGACATAGTCAGTCATTCTTTAGCTTGCATAATATTAAAAATTGCAAAGGCAAATTCTTTCAAAGAGGAAAATTCCATGGAATTATATACTTGGTTTGTCACTTCATGTCAGTCCACAAGATGAGATGCTCATAGGACTTCAGGAGATATTTTAGGTTTAAAAAAAATTCTTTATATGGTCTTAAGTACAGTATTCTATGATAATATATAAATGCATAATATATGTATAATGCTTTTACTTTATATTCATTTTTGGAAATTTGTAGGCCTTCATTTAATTTAAAATAATAACCTAATTAAAAACAGATTTGTCAGAAATAATGGAAAGTATAAATATATTGAAAAAATTATATTCTCAGATTAAAGTGCTAAAATATATACAAGATAAATACATGCAAAGACAGAAAAATGTATTCCAAAATATGTTTTTTTAAATAGCTAATTTTCTTAGCCATAGAAAAATTCACATTGATTACATTTAACTTTACTCAGTTCTTATTTCCACATTTCTCATGTTCTTCCTATACTCAGTACCTAAATCATTATTTATACCTGTACATTTTAATGGTATTTTAGAAAGTAAATATGGTAGGATTACTGTTGAATCATATCCTCATGATTTATTAACTAATTCGGAGCAATTTACTTAGGTAATTTGTGTCCCACATTCAGGGTAGATAGTAAAACTTTACATAATTACTACTTGATCCTCAGAATTGTTGATCTATGTAAAAGGCATAATATCAGAGTCTCATCTAGCTTAAAAAAAAAAAAAACTTGGTTGCAATTTAAATAAACATTTGCTCGGAGTAGACTAATTAATAAATATCTTTCTATGCCTCATCAGGTGTCATTGTTCAAGGAACTTATAGAAGATTCAGATTCCCACCTAATGCTCCAGAACAATCTGCAGAGGTACAATCTGCAAAACCTACAATCACAGCTCTGCTCATTTACTGAGAAAATACCTTATAAATATTACATTTTCCCTTATACTAAGTTATAACAGGTCAGTAGATAACAGAGTATACTAAAAATACTGGTACACAATTTTGTCATAATTTCTTGTTCATATACACAGTTCAGAAGGAAACCCAACACATTCTAGTATCTTAGTTGGCTTTTTAACTTAGTCCTAAGGAGAATAATCCTTTCATGCCTTATGCATATTATGTAAATTTCTGAAGAATCAGAAAACAACACGTTTCTTTTTAAAACAGCACTGTACCCAATGAAAAGTTTTTGCATTTAAACAGACACTTCTTAAGTATTGCTCAATGCTATTATCTATCCTGAGGAACAATTAGCCTTTCAAGTGAGAATGAGTTAAAGGTGTTGGATAATAAGTGTGCCAGATACAGAGATTTTTTGTTGTATCAGACTCTTTATATGAAAGCTCAAATGGGCTATTCTTTAACGTAGTGTCAATTGATATGTGTGACTTTGTTAACACAGAATTATTACATGGAATGTAACACTGAATCATAGGAACTAGGTAAGTTCATATAGTTCTTTTTGTTTTTCTTTTGATGCCTGTATTATCTAGTTCTTTTTAACTGTTTGATAAACATCCTGCCATCATAGGAAGAAGAATTAAAGTGACCTTGACATGTGAATGTGGTAGCAAGACAAATGTGGTATCTAATTTCATTCAATTAAGGTTTTGAATTATGCTAATACCAGTAAAAAGATCCAGCATAGGTGCCTCAAACTGATATTTAAGAAATATCAGTGGTAGTGACACAATGGTAAAAGATAGAATGGTAAAACTAAAGAATCTTATTATTCTGCATTACAAAAAAAAAGTGATATTGCAAAAATAAGACCGAGATTCTTAAGGAAATCCTGTTATTTAAATGTGTATAACATACACGTAGTCTCACTATATAGCTGAAATTTTAAAAACATAATATCTGGCAAACCCATATACATGAAATATTAGAATATTTTGACAACAATTAAAAATAATAGAAAAATCAAGTAAGTCTTAGATCTCTTCTCCCCCCCAAAAAATTATTTTATGATTAGCTTCTCAGAACTGTTCTACAGAACTCAAAAAATGTTTCTGTAACTTACTGAGTACTTAGGAATGACAACCCTAAGCTGAAATTTTCTTTTTCTTGTCAGTTTAAATCAGACCTTTAATGTTATTTCTCTAAAGGTTTTTGAACTGAAGATCTTGAAATAGCTTTGATCTGATATGATTTTAAGACACAAATCTGTCAAAATTGCCAAATAAATATAACTTGCAGACTACTAAAGGATTTAAGATTGCCCAAGAAAACAGTTTCCACTGAAGTGGGGAGAAAGGTGCCCATTAAAAGGAATAGAACACATCCCATATTACAGAAATATCTATTTAAGTCAAAGAAAAGCAAGCATTACTAACTTGCAATTCTCAATTCCCTGATTTCAAATTTTAGCACAGGTTGTTTATCTGTTGCGATCTCATATTCAATTAACATAAAAGAGCTACTGTCCATGTCTTTGATTATTCAGCTTAAGCATGTAAAAATCTATACAATTCTATAAACTACTTTGCAACAAAAGTACTCATGCAGTAAAACAAAAACACTGTTATCTTTTAAAAAATCATAATTCTAAGATAAGTTGGCTACATTTCACTGAAAAAAATGTTTAGTTGTAAGTAGAAAATATTTTTTAAAAACTTTTCCAAAGTATTATTTCTGACACTCTCTGAAACCTATTTTTTTTGTAATTTTGTGTGCTTTCTCCTTCTTTTGATTGGTAAGATTGCCACAAAATTAAACTTAAGACAAAGTAGAAGAGCAACTGCATGTTTGGTAAAAACTTTCTCTTTATAGTTGCAATATCACATCAGTTCAAGGTAGGCTCAGATGATTTTATTTTCAGTTTTTTGTTTGTTTCCCTGTTTAAAATATCCTGCATAATTAGAGAAACTAAACCTAAATTTAGGATATTGTGAATTATTCATATAATCTATGTGCAATTAAGGTATCTGTTCAGTGGAGATGGAATATAAAATTCAAAAAATACAGAGATAGTTGATTTTTCGTTGTTTTTATAGATGACATCATGGAAATGATTTAAAATTAAAGAGAACATATAAATTTATGGTTTACCTAGATCTAGATAACAATTATCCTTCAGATATAACTCTCTCAATTTATGATTTTTAACTTCAATTAATCCAAAGAAAGCTAAATATACTTAACCTGATTAAAGTTACTGCTTTGTAGCAAAGTTCTACCTAAATATGCTGAACAAATGGCTTCCCCCCTGCTTCAGTTTTACAAAGAGTGGCATCAAGCATCCATTCTCTTTTATGACTCCTCCATTTGTCTGCCTATTGAACTTGTAAACATTTGAGAAGAAAGGTATGCCATAAAAAATCATCAACAAAAAACAGATTTAGAGTTTAAGATGGTGGTTGGGCTGAGGACTATCTTAAGAACCTTTTGAAATCAAAAAGAAAACAATCTGCTACAATATTGATTATAAGAGAAATTAGGAAATTCACAACCTGGGAAAGAGAATTAAGTAAGGAAGATTTGTAGATTAATTGTGCTACTTGGATAGTGTTGAAATGCTGTAAAACGTGTCACTGACCTGTTTTGCAGGGGAAGAAATTGCAGAGGAGTTTATGGACAGATCTGAGGTCAATACAGGGAGGAGGTAAGGGATGGTAAGGATGTTAGGATGTTCACTCTGAGACTGTAATGTTTCTGGTGTCTCTGTTTCTTGATTAATTTCATTTGTCCTGCATTTCTGGAAATTTACTATCAAAGAAAGTTTCCTTAAGACATTAATTGCAGTAACATAGTTTCAGCCTCATTTAGAATTTTGATACGGATCTGTCACTGATGTGCCAGTGTCTTATGTTTTGGAGCATAACAGAATTTAGATATGATCTTGGAGACAGCTTTCAAATTCACAATTATAAGCTTCAGCTAAGAACTGAACTTTGCCCAACTCTATTTGTTTCATAAACATTAATTACATATCATATTCCAGACACCAGGCATGATATACTGACACTACAAACATGTATATGATATAACCCTTATCCTCTGAAAAGTGAAGTGCCAACTAATACATAGGTAAATTAATGCTTATTGTAGTAGTGTAATAAGAGTTGAATTGGAGAAATATATTGTGCCTATGAAAGCACAGAAGTAGGCATAATTAACCCAGGGGACTGGAAGTACTCATTTAAATCAAAGTCAAGATTGCTGAAGGAGAAAGGAAACGAAAAGTTGAAGAATAAGGTATAATATGGTTGAATATTGAAAGTGAGCAGAGGGTGAATCTTGAAAGATGAGACAAAAAGAAATCATTCAGTGATCTTATTGTTAACCTTAGAAATTTTTTAACTTTAACACCAAAATGATTATAAAGGTCTGCTTAAGAAAGTGGCAAAATAAGATCCATATTAAGAGACTATGTTTAAATGTGAAATAAGCATCTGTCATGATTTTTTGTTTTTAGCCTATTTTACCTACTTCTCCCAAACCACTAGTCAATGTTGTTGACTAAACTTTGCTCCAGTCAAAAGATGTTCTGATTCTTCCTCCTATTATTCAAAGAAAATACTCCTTCATGATTTGAATCATTTCCTTAAACTCTTTGGGGGAAAGTTGAATGTCTTCAAATATTAAACCCAATTTTCAGGAGATCAAAACACTAAAGTGCCTTATCTTCTAGTCTGAAGTCTGAATGGCAATTAGTAGTAGTTTCTTTAAAAAACAGAGGAAAAAAACACATAGTCAATACTGAATCTGTTGGAGCTGTGTAAATGGCAAATGAAAGTTATGATTGCATTGAAATTTCCATAGCTTTAGACCTAATGTTGAAATTTTTGACTTTATAGCTTTAAAAAAAATAAATGCAGTGATAAATGTATTCATACTCCAAATGAAAGAAACTATAGACCATTACTCATGTTAATTCCTTAGTAGGTATTCCTTGGAAGAGCTATAGATTTTTTTTTCCTTAGCCTTTAAAAAGTCTAGTTTAGAATGCACCTGAATCAATTGTTTAATTCCCATCTAATCCTGCCTTATAAAGAAAATCTTTCCATCTACCATTTACAAATGACATACTCTAAGAATAAAGACAGTTTTAAGTAGCTTAATGATCAAACTACAGACTCAAAGAATTTTAGATGGAAAAGCTCTACAAAGCCTGCTACACATTAAAACATTTTGACTCCCATTTACCTAGAACAGACTTAAGAATATCAAATTACCAAAAATTTATTCCTCATGCAGAACTGTAGAACAGTGCCAGAGTCTCTTTATATTCCCAGGGTTTACAATCAACTTATCCCACTGTAATAAGTGATAGCATTACTATTAGGTATTATTGTCCATGATATTTTATATTTGTTACAGTTAATCTCTAGAATGTGAGACTCTTGGTACTTATTTATCTCAATAATAAAAATGTATTTTGTGTTTAGTAGAGTGGTGGACTTTTAAAGTGTTATCCTAATGTACTGTTTCATAATTAAATATATCTATTTCTTGCTACCTATACAACTATTGTATAGATAGACAAGTGATAATTTGTTTTTAATAATGTTTGAGTAAAATTGTTGTATTTGGAAATAGTTCCAAACTTAATTGAGTCATTAGAAAAGCATGAGTCAATAATAAAAATCTTTAAAATAAAAAATTACTATATTAGCAATAAGCTGTGCTATTTTCAGTGTTAGTGTTATTAGTACTTGCTAGTGGGAAACATCACTTTTGGCATCATTGTTTAAATTAAAAGGTAACTAATTCTAAATGGTAAATCCCATTAAAAATCAGTCAGTTGTCTAAGACTTCATAATTTCCTGTTGTCAAGGATATGAATGGCATATAATAATTACTTTCCACATATGACATCTTGGCGATATCTCATCACATGCTATTTGAACAAATTTAAGTATATTTTCTAGTAGTATAGGCTATGACTCCTAGTAGCCACAATTGAAGAAACAAGGTAAGGTTCTGACTTTTTGGCAT
The DNA here is from genome assembly GCA_004024945.1 of Uropsilus gracilis. NCBI lineage: Eukaryota > Metazoa > Chordata > Mammalia > Eulipotyphla > Talpidae > Uropsilus > Uropsilus gracilis. Next base: position 33,630 of record PVHY01002660.1, on the reverse strand, counting down.
CACTCATTTCTTCTCTCATTGTTTGTTTCATAACTTTGAAGGACAAAATGTCCTTTATTGCATAGGATTCCAAATATACCTTAATTTGTAATTATGGAACTAACTTTGAACTTTCTTGAAATGAACATGTAATATGTTAGATACTTATAAGGGAAGTTTGGGTAATTTAGGTAATGAACTTTTTCAGAATATTAAAGCAATAACAGGATAAGACCTACAAAGTATATTATTCAAAAAATATAAGTAATGGTATCAATGAATTGACCCCCTACTCCTCCGGTAAATTTGAGAGGACAGAGAGTAGAACCTTCAGGAATAGAAGAATATAGTATAAAAACATCCCAATAGAAGATTGGCATTAGAGAAAAATATATTCATGTTTTCAAACATCACATATTCTGCTACTTGATTTATTAGAGGAAATCCCTAATTATGGTGAGCATCACATGCCTTTTACTACTTTAGAACTCACATTGTTTGCACTGATTTTGTCATTTATATCTTTTTGTGTAGATGTCTTTAATAAAAGATAATACAGTTAGTCCATCTTTGGTATCAAATACATAATATTCTTTGAAAAGATTAATCAAAATAAGAAACCATAAACTGTGAAAACATGCTTGAGAAAGTAGTCTGAATGAAGATAGGAGAATGCCAGCGTAATCCTTCAGATTAACAGAAGGGCAAAAGGTATATAGGGTGGGCAATCCTAGCAGGAGGGCCCTGGTTTATAATTCAGCCTTCAAGTATGTCAGCATAAAGGTGTTAACTCCCGCCTTTGCTCAAATGTATGCATTTGAACATTCATTTCAATATCTTTACTTAAATCTATTTGTATAGCAACTCTCAGGAAAATATAGATTAGAATAGAGAAAATAGAAAGAAGTGTTCAATAATAATAGCAATTTCATCATATTCTGTCTTCACTATCCAGCACTTACTGAGAGTCTATACTATAGAGCCAGCCTTGTTCTAAGTCTGTACATGTGTCAGTCATGTAATGCTCTGAAACTCAAAGGATGTAGATTGGTGTAGATGCTAGTCTTCAGTTATAAAATAAAGAAAATAGAGGGCAAAGGGCAACTTAGGAAAGCTCACATAGATAGTTTTGCTAGAGCTGGGATTCTAATCTAGTCAGCTTTGCTATTAAGCAAGAAAATGAATCTAGTAAAAGGAAATTCTTCAAAGTTCGTGAAAATACTATTACTATAACTTACATTCTTAGCTAAATAACTTTTCAATGATCTTCACTTAAGATGTGCTTGAACAACATAGGCAAATTAACTTGGGTGTGGCTCAAGAACACTTAAGAAACAGTAGGTTCAGTCATCTAGATTCAATCCATAGTTGAGTGTAATGTAAAGGTATAGAAAATTTTCTCTAAGTTTGGTATTTTACTTCACTGAATTATATATTCACTAGAACAAAAAGTTTCATATTTTACCATAAGAAGTTGAAATTTGACTAGGCCAAATAAAACAGATTTACTTTTTTTTAGCCCAGATCTTAGAAAGTAACAAAAAATGTTTTCTTTAATTTAGAGAGAATTTTGGTATTACTATGAATAACCAACTATTTAATCTTTGATATGAACATATTCTTAAATGCCTTAGAGCTATGATTTTCCAGGATTCTCTTGACCTAATAAAGGGGTGAAGTTTTCTTTCTTAATGGAAGAAATACCCAAAGGGAAATTTACTTGTAAAATTTAAAAAAAAAATTCAACTATGAACAAAAATGAAAGTTTCAAGACTTTAGAAAACTTTTATTGTAATTAGCACATAATATTGCGGAATATCTTGTTTTCTAAATTGAATGAGTGAATTAATAAATGCATACTGAACCCCTTTGCCTGCATATTTGTATGCTAGAATACACCTATATGTCTATACGTGTATATATATATGTATATATGTATGCTTATGTACTGCATAAGCTCCATCACTACCTGCAAGTTAAATTTATCATGCATTATAAATGTATAAATTTATCATGCATTATCATGCATTATAAATGCACTATTGACACAAGACTGGAGTAAAACAAAAACTTGATTACTGGATAACAAAACCTCAGCTACAACTAAGTATCCAAGTAGCTAGCTACAGTTTCAGTGTTTAATCATAATTTTTTACTACAACATATACAAATATCCAACAATTAATAGAATTCTCTAAGTCATATTTTTAACATAAGAGAACAAAGAAGCATCTTTATCTGAATAGAAAGCATTTTCTTAAGGGATGCAACTGTTGGGGGTAGCTGGGGGGAAATGTTTTTCCATGCTTGTTTCTTATTTTTACATTTCATCAGAAATAGAATAAATCAGAGGAACAAATAGGATACTAGGTTTGACAGTTGCTTCAGGAGAGAAGCCTGGGTCTGTGACTGCGTGGGTCTTAGATTGAAGACTCTTCCACCTGGTTTAATTTTATAGGATTTTTTTTTATTAACTTCAAAGCATATTGTCTTTGCTCATCCTGTTTCTTGCTCAATCTCATGAGCAGTTCTGTTAGCATGACTTATTCTTCCCAAAGAGCTTAACTATTTCACTGAGAATATTTTGTTCAACCACAAATGTAGAAAAAATAAAAGTAATTAAATAACTGATGAAAACAGAAGCAGATGCACAGTACAATTAATCCTTTCTTTGGGGGCATTTACACCCCAAGTGTGAGAATGAAAAATGTTTTTAGTTTTTAGATTATGTAAGAGAATGAATATGTGCCTTCACAGTCATATATAAGCCCTACCTGCAATGGCAATATAGAAGAAAAAGAAAACAAACAAAAGTAGACTACTCGAATTGTCTCTTGTCATAAGCCAACTAGCCATGCTAGTTATTCTATCTAAAAGTATCTAAGAGTTCTAACTAAAAGTAGAGATTCAGTTTTCAGTAAAAACAAGAAGTTATCTGGAATAAGTGCAACATCTCCATAATGGAAATTATATACTAAGCTAGAACTGTACCAAATGACATAACACATATTGACATAATACACCAATTTTCAAGATTTGATTATCCCTCAAGGATTAACTCAAATACCAGCTCTACACTGAAACCTTCTCTTAGCACACAGAATAGCTCTCTGTCCTCAAGCAATACTCCAGTGTCCCCACCATCTCTCATTTCTCCACTGTGATATCATTCAGAGCTTGTTGCTTGAGTTATTATCTGATCAATTATGATAGTGTAACCCTCAGCATGCAGTACAGGATTCAGCACATATAAAAATTACAAATATTACATGACAGAAATCTAAGCATGGTTTCTTAATTCTCTCATTGCAAATTCTTTCAGGAAAGAGTCTAAGGCAGCATAAAGTGAAACTGACAATTTTCAGAATGGCTTCCTCTTTCATATTCTTTCCAAAGCTACATTTTAACTATATAATTTTAACTATAGATAGATGATAGATAGATAGATAGATAGATAGATAGATAGATAGATAGATAGATAGATAGATAGATAGATAGATAGATAGATAGATAGATAGATAGATAGATAGATAGATAGATAGATAGATAGATAGATAGATAGATAGATAATCACTGTTACAAAGGCATCTTTAAGTTTTCCAAGTTATCTTTAAACATTGTGAAAGAGCATTCAAACTAAGCCAAATCCCACAATAAAAATTTTAATTTCAGTTCATGACTGTCATATTGACTGATTTTTATAATCAATTTTGTCACACTTAATTCTTAATTTGTCTACAGACATACCACCCTGAATGCACCAGATCTCTTTTAATTCTTAGGCGTGTTATGCTTAATGTTAATATCTTCCTATTGGAATAATGCAAAAACACAGACTAATAATGCTTATTTTTTTCTTTATCCAAACAACTATTATTTAGAGATTCACTTTGACTTTAGAAGCTACTTTGATGGCAGATGAACTTTTTAGAGATAATAAAGTATAATAATAAGGTCTAATACTGACTTGACCAATCTCCAAATACCTTTGTTCTACAGATTTACAGCTTTTTCTTAACATAATAATTTGGTTGCTGGGGATAGTTTGCTAAATATTTTTGCTTACAGTCTGATTCACTTCTTGTAATAAATTTTCTCAGCTACCCTGGAAAATGCTAGCCTTAAAAATTTCCATTGTAGGTAATGGATTGTGCCTATGTAATTGCTTGAAAATATTAGAATAAAAGCTATTTATACTTCACAAAAGAAAAGGATAAATTCTTTATGGAGAACACACAGAAATTAAAAATAATGATGCCCATTGGGTAAGTTTAGAAAAAAAATAACCCTTATTTGCAGAGATTCTGAGGTATCATTTATTGGTATGAAGGAGGCTCTCCTATACCCAAAGCAAATCTTCAACAAACCTTCCTACTAGTTTCTTCTGAAACCAACTTCTTTAATATTATGTTATAAAATTAATATTTATTCCAGTTTTCTAGATGTGTAAATTTTCATATAATCTTTTGAGAAACACTCTGTTTCTGTTTAAGTTTGAATAAGGTGCCTTTCTGTTAAGTAGTTTCAGAATGTGTAAAAGAAGCATGCTAATAGTCATTTTTTTTCTATTACTTCACAAGGATGGTGTGAAGATCAATTAAAGCACTTGTTTGCTGACAACTTTGAAAGTGCTACATAAACACAAGGTACAGTGGTTTTAAAGAATAAGAAGTTATCTCAAGGAGCTTTAAATCTTGGAAATTAAAAAGGTATCAGAAGTTATTGCAATCACCAATAAGATTCATGCCATAATAATGATAATAAATTCTGAAATTTTCTTGCATTGTAAAATGACAATAGAAGTGAATTTTCTATACCTGACCATGCTACCATCACTAACACCAACATTTTGTAGAAAAAGAAAAAAAACAGTTGGGTGTGGTGGTGCGTGCCTGTAATCCCAGCTAACTTGGGAAGCTGAGACTGGAGATTGCTTGAGTCTGTGGTACCTCAGGCAACGTGAGCCTGCAGTTCCACGTATAAAATTAGTGAAATCTAGTCTCAAAAAAAAAAAAAAAAAGAAGGAAGGAAGGGAAAAAGAAAATACCACCATTGGAAAAATACATTCACAGCACAATTGGCACAGATATGGTGAAAAAAATAGCATTGTTTAGCAAATGCTCTATCATAAGCATACCCTTTTCTGATTGGTTTCCTCCAACCATTTCAGAGCTCCATAACACCATTGACTGTGCCCACATATAGAAGTGGAAAAATAATTTTGGTAAATTATGCTACATTCACATATTGAACTACTTTGTAATCAATCAAAAAGTTATTCTGCAAAAATATTTAAAGATACGGTAATATATACACAAATTTATTGAAAAATCAGGCTACAAAAGAATTCTGAAGATGATTTTATTTTTACTCAAAAAAATCAAGCATTTATTGTTACATCAAAAGATATAGATGCCTATATGGAGATAAACAGATCAGTACAAACAGAACCAGAAAAAGATCGAAACAGATAGCACTTATTATCCTAAAGAAACAGACATGAAGTTAAAAATAGAGATAGAAATATCTGCATAGAGATATTAACACCTAGAAACAAGTGGATTGAGGTAAATATATAGATATGTATAAATATGTAAAAATTTAGAAGTGGCTAAAAGTGGCAAGGAAGAATAGAAATTTTACTCTCACTTATTTTATCTTATATCATCTTATATTTTATTTCATTCAGCTTCTATCATTATTCTTTTGCTTAGAATTTTTCTAAAACAAATATATAACACTTTGTAAAATGAAAAAGGTAACTTGCAAAGACAAAAACATTATAGCCAAGGTCATTATCAAGAATAGTATTATTTATGTTTTTAGTAAACTATTTTAATTCATTACAAAATGAGTAAAATGTGTATAGATCCTGCTTGTCTTTTCCAATGACAACTTTGTTTGCTAATTATTGTTTAATTGACATCATATTTTAAATTTTCCTGTTTTAAGAAAAATCCCCAGAATCAACAATCCAAGGTGTTGACTGGTCAATATGAGGAGAACTAGCATTTTTTGATGAGGTCAGTGAAGCTACATCTTAAAGATGAAGGAGAAAAGTTACTTAGAAGTTTTGAAGCTAAAGCTACAATCCCATTTCTGCTACTTACCAGGCATAAAATTTTTAAATATTTTTTAAAAATCCCCACACCTCATTTTTTAAATTCATTTATAAAACTGAGCTAAAAATAACTTTTTTTACCTTAAAAGAGATAAGCTAATACTGACTCTGAAAACATGAATAAAATCTTCGAACATTTTATAAGCACTACAAATGACATAATTATTATTGTTTAAAAATAAATCAGGAAATTGATAATTCACGTTAATCACATGTAGATCAATAAAAAATATTTAAATCTAGTATTTTTAAGTCTTTAGGAAAATATTTCTATAATGAACATATGGTTTAACTAATGTTTGCTTGTTTTTTAAAAGGCTAGAAATACACTGTGTTTTAATTAGTATAATTTCAGGACTATCACAATACATAAAACAAAATAGCATTTAGTTAAACTCAGAGTAAATATATTCATTTTTATTCCCTGTATATTGCATTCTTTAGTCAAATTAAATGAAATATGTGTAAGCAGCAATGTTCCCAAATTGGATGAATTATTTTAATTAGAATCCTCTGTTTAATTTTTGATTTGAGAGCCCCATGCTTCTCTTGAAGTGTCCTAGAATTAAACTACTTCAAGAGTGTTTATGAGGAACGTGGGAAAATGTGGATGTCAAAGAAAGAAATTCACCCAAAAATTCACCTAAGGATCATCTTCTTTATCAAGTTCAATATAAGATGTTCACCTTGGTCTCCAAGTGCTATATCTAGTTAAATATATGTATACACTATTTAATATAAATATTTACATTTAAATAATACACATACAGAATAAAATTATTTATAGTATTTTACATTTATTTGCAATGCTCTACATTTTGAGATATCAATTAAATTGATTTTAACTGTTCTCAAAGAGCATAGAAATTCATAAAAATAACTCTAATATTTTTAAAATGATTAGATACCACTCTGAAACTAATACAATTAAAGAGTGACAGATCCAGGATTCAAACCTTTGTCATTTTAGTCTTTGCTCTAACCTCTAGAGAGGAGCTGACCTATTTGAAAACTACATTAACTCTTAGATTGCTTCTATTTTAGGGTCCTTAAATTACCATTTCTCAAAAGACATATAAGTGTTTACAAGAGTTTATTTTTTTGCTCTTACATTTATTTATTTATTTGTTTGTTTGTTTGTTTGTTTATTTATTTATTTATTTATTTATTTTCAAAAGTTACACAGTGGATGCTTTTACATTTTGGTGTTTAATACACACTGAATTTTTATATATAGTGTGAGATAAGGTTCATCCTTATTTTTTTGTAAATACATGGACATTCAGTTGTCTCTGTATCACTCATTAAAAAGGATATTCCTCTATAATTTAATTATCTTTTATTGATAACACATACATATTTATTTTAGATCATTTTATTCCCTAGGGTACTCCCACCACCATGTCACCTATGAACCATCATCTTAATCTTTTATGCCCATCCCTCCCCAACTTTACCTCCCTCTCCCTCTCTTGATATATGCTTTAGTTCTGTTGACAGTTAAAGTTTACATGTCCTTTTGTTTGTTTGGTTTCCCTATAACTCATATATGGGTGAGATCATCTAGTATTTTTCATATTTCTCTTATTCTTTCTGGCTTATTTCTGCTAACATTATTCCTTCTAGGTCCATCTAAGGAGCTTATTGACTTCATAAAAAGTCTTTATTTCCTGTCTCACAATAGTACTCCCAAACAGATTCTATTTAACTGATGAGGGTCACTAACCTAGTAACTTTTCAAATAAAGTTACACCTCACTGCTAAGACTAAAGGAAATTAAAGATGACTTTGCAGCTGTGTCACAATGTAATTGTTGTAATGGAAGAATATCATTGAGATTCAAAAGACATTATTTCCACTCAAAACATTTCTTAGTGAAATTCCTCATCTGTTGAAGATAGGTAGTAACCTGGTCCATAACCACTCCAGTTCTAAAGTCTATAATTTTAATAGAACTCAGCATTTATAGATATAGCTCCCCACAGAGGAAGCTCTGTGTGGGTGTGGGTCAAGCTGGAGGGGAGGGCTAAGGGTGAGTGGGAAATCTGATCATCAGAGAGAGGGCCTCATGCTCAGAATATCCAATCACAAATGGTTCCGAGCTGCAGAGTTCTGCAGGTCCAGTCAGCAATGGTGCATTTTTAGGTGAGTTGGGAGAATATGTTGAACAGAAGAATAATGAAAAGAATTAAGTTGGGATGGGAAATAAGATGCCTTTTCCTACATTCATTTGCTCAAAATATTTTACTGATTCGTGCTTTCATACTGAAATACTAAAAGATGTCTATGAATAAGTTAGATCTTTTTAATTGTTCCCAATCTGCATTTAGTAATGAATTAGGCAAGGTCAGTGAGTCAGCACCAGGCTTCAGGGCTCAGAAGTATTTTTAGTTCACCTTCAAACAAGTAGAATAGAGTCCCTTAAAAAGCAGATTCATTCAGCAAGAAAACACAATGTAAGATAAATGATAAAGGAAAAGATCAAGAAATGCAGGAAAAATGAAATGCCTCACATTAATATTTACATCATCTATGTATTAGCCAAGGGCATTAATGCATAAATCATTATAAGTAAGGTGGATTAATTAATCACCTCAACTAGAAAATTACAGTCAGAAATAACTATAAAAATATTTTATGATGCTTTTTAATATTCAAAGATACTTTAAGATGCATTTAATTCATGTAGCTGTTTGATGAAAATGAAATTATCAAAATATTTTCTATGTGCCAGCCTCTTTGTCACACATCTACCAAGGATGCAAAGATGAGTAATATTTTGTTATCTCTTGTGCTTATGAAACTTGAAGTTGCAGAAAGAAGATATATAAACAAATAGTTATAACTCTGAGAAATTCCGTAACCAAGAAATGTTCAAATATCTTCACAATAATCCTGAACGGGTTAATATTTATATCTCCTTGAAATAGATGAGATTAATTAAAACTGCAAGCAGGTCAGGAAACTGCCGCTAGTGAGAAAACGATTTAATATTCACTTAACAAACTCGGAAACCGTTTGGCCTTGTGCTTCAAAACCCTATCTGTGCCTCAGACGTGGAACTTATCACAGCTGACAGGCATTAAGACACCGAGTCTTAACAGCCTTGAATTGTCCCATGTGAGTTTGACAAAAAGAACCATATATCTTGCAAAGGCCCTGACCAAAAAGTGACCATAGTCTCACTATCATTCTAATATTGAGACCTGTGCCATGCATAGAAACACTAAGCCCTTCCACACATGATCTCATATAGCCCAGCTCAGAACATGGGATGACATCACTTCCTTCTCTCCTACCCTGGTAGACTGATCCCATGAAACTCCTTTCACAATTCCTTTTGGAGATCTAGGTAAAATTCTTTTTTTGGTTCCAGTTCCCTTGTGCACATGTTTCTAATAAAGCCTTGCCTGGTTCAACTACACCAAGAGCAAAGAACCCACTATTTTGGACCAAGGCTGATAAAACCCTTACCAAAGTTGTCCTTGTTGTTTGGAGTTGTAGCATGATTTTTCTAAGGGAAAAGAGCTGATAGAAAGCAGGATTATGATGATACTATTCAGCTTAAATCATTCACCTTAGCCTGAGTGCATGCCATATCTTCCAATTATTCAAGAATAATTATTCGACTGTTCTAGAGATTTGGAGTTAAAAGCACTTTGATTTTTTAGGTGAGCGCATATCTATCTGTGGCCTGAGTGAGTTCCTAAGATTGGTCATATCAGTAATGTTTCACCCTCTAACATTGATGTAAAAATGTAATATATTTTTTAAATTAATCTTCCAGAATGTCTTGATTATTTTTAGAGTCATAATCATTGTCACTCAAGAAAAATATCATTTCATTTTAGGTTACTTAGCTTTATTTTTCTTTTTTGATGTCCAATATTTTAGTGTCACTAAATTTTAGTGTCACTGAGTATTTTAGTGTCACTAATATTTTAGTGTACACATTAGACTTTTTCAAACTAAGTCTTTGGGAAATCCAGGCAATCCTGCTAACTCATTTTCAGATTCCCATCTGTGGGGACATGCTATTGTGGAGTTTTAAAATGGAAAACATGGGTCTAGGCTGGAAGAAGGCCAGACACGAGAACTAAGGATAACTACTCCTCCTCTCCCAATAATCCGGATCTTCATTCAAAGAACTTTTCCAAAAGACATCTTCATGGATAAAAATATCTCTAGGACATAAATTAATACATCTCAGTTTAGATTTCCCCCCCAACACCATCCCTTTATTTTCTTTTTTTTTTAAATTATTTATATATGAATTTCACATCTCTGTGATCTCTGGGGTTCACCCCCCTCCCTGACTGTTCCCTTAAGATTATAACTTATGATTTTGATTGCCGCAAGTAACAGAACTATAGATTTCACAGCAATATAAATCAATTTTGGAAAGAAATATGCCGAATAATTGAGGGATAGACTCACCTGATAAATATTGGTTTGTCTCCTTTCTATGACATTTGCTACATAATATTGGAAAACATATTTACCACTCATTTGTGAACTGGGAATTAAAAAAGCTGCAAGCATAAGGATTAAATAAGGCAATGAACATAAAATTTAGTACAAAGTCTAGTATACAGTGAAATCAATGGAATCTACCAGACTATACAATGAAGAAGTTCTACCTTTAAGCTTCTACCTTCATGAAATAAATAAAAATAATCTATTCCATAGGTTCAAGAGTTTAATGAAATAATGCGTGTATTTAACTTGATGTCAGACTCACATATATGAACGTGATAAATGTGAATAATTAGTATGCCTTACAAGTACAAATTTACAATGGATGCTTTCATAATCTTTAGTAGACTACCAACATTAGTGGACTACCAACATTAGTGGACTACAACTACCAATCATCCACATTCACCAAAAGTTCTGTTCCTTATGTCAAACATGAACTAAAATCCATATATCCAAATACCATGGCTAGTAACATGCACTCTAGCTAAGGTAACTATGAGCCCTAATTTGTCCAGGTCAGTCAAGTTATGTCCTCTTTTACTCTCAAATACATATTGGCTTAGATGATAAATTTATATGGTCACTCTCTGGATACACTCAGACCTATATCCTTGCCAGAAGATTTGTATGCTCACCGAATACTCCAAACTATTTCTCAATGCTGTTTTGCAAGTTTTATTACTGTTTTTACTAATTTCACTATTACTCCACATTTAAAACATATATAATATGATAAAATGTGACACAAAATTAGAGAATTTAATTTAAAATCTATATAAACTAATGGAAAATTCTCTAGTACTGGACATGAGAGAGCTCTTTTAAAGATCAGGGAATGAGAGGATAAGGATTTTGAGAATGAGTATGTTTCTGTACTCATTACTACCTAAATTTCATTAAGCTCTTAATTATAATTCAGAGAAATTCAAAGTAAAAATTTTAGAGAATGCAAAAAACAAAATGTGAAATTCATTAGTAGAGTCATACTCGCATACAGAAATTACTATGAAATCTCAATATAAGCTTGCAAGGAAATTTGTTTCATTCCACACATCTAATAAACTATAGTGTTAAAACACAAATGTTTCTAAAACATAAGACTTTACTTTCAGCTGCTAGATAACAGCCCACCCTGCCTTCTTAATAACAAGGCAGTATGCAAGAGCAGGAATGTACAAGAAAACTATATCTCACCATTAGGACTTATGCTCAAAAGACTGAATTTGTTAATTAGAGAAGACTGACTCTTAAAGCAAAAAAAAAAAAAAAAGCACTAGAAATTAATCACTATTCTCTATGTCAGCATTATGTGTGTGTGTCTCTCTCACTCAGTCTCTCTTTATATGGCATATCACATATATATGAACACAGACTGGGTATATCTTAGTGATATTTTTTGTTCATATTCCTACTGAAAACTAAGTGTCTATAAATTTATTCTGTAACACACTAAATAATTGTTTAATTTGCATTCAATCAGTGTATAAACTTTAAATAAGAAACTCATCACAACCTCAGTAGTCACAATGTGATACTCTTAAATTGACACTATCTGTTAGAACAAAGTGTAATAAAACTATAAAATAAACTCCAGTTCCATCAGAGAGTTGGGCTCTTTTTAAAAGATTATGTTAATTACAGTAAAACCAAAGAAAATAAAAATGCAACCTACTTAGGTATAAAACATGATTTGTGAATTTTTAAATGCTGAATATTATTTTACCTACATGTTTTATTAAAGTCAATGGGAGATGTGCAGCTAAGAAAATATACAGCATTTAACAACTTTATACTTACTTGTACACTTTTTTTCCATTTCTCTTACATATGATCAATTTGGTGAGATACTTATATATGGAATTGCGATCCCCTATATTGCTGATCATGTGCTCTGTTTCAAATTAAAATACCCAATCTTGGTGTTATCCTGAAGGCACTAGCTATTCATCAGTTATAATGATCATGATTGGTCAGGTAAAGACTATAATTGAAATGGGGTGCCTCATGTGAACAATTTAACATGAAAAGGAACACTTGCTTTCAAGGATATTGATAAACAGCTATGTCAGACAAATATAGATAAGTCTAACTGTCCTTGGAGGTCAAGACTAACAGCAGCTAAAATAAGTGAATCTAAAATGCTTTGGACTCCATGCCTGTGAGGTCTCCAAAGCCATATGCAAATTTGGCATCAGCAGCTGGAGGCTTGGCTGGAAGAAGCAGCACTCCTTTTCCTGCAGCTGACTCAGCAAGGGAAGTTTTGGGGTTCACCTCTTTGATACCAATCTCCTGAATTTCTTGGTACTGATTCATAGGTGCCCATTTATTTTACCACCAGTTGAATTGTATACTGATATTATTGTGATATGGATTTTCTCTAGTAAATCATTTGTAATTATATACAATAGGCATGAGTCACAAGTGAAAACTATACAGTTGGGAGATAGTACATGGAGACCTGAACAATATACTACCTCTATTTAATTTTTAAACAATCAAAATGAAATGAAATGAAACTTAAAATTCATCTTCTCAGTTTCACTAGCCACATTTCAAGTGCTTAATGAACACATGGGGCTAGTGGTTATGTATTGGATAGTGCAGATATGGAACCAATCCATCAGCACAGGAAGTTTCATTCAACAAGGCTTCAGTAACAACTATTTTTTGCTTTGATTTATTTTTTATACATAATGGTACAGTTTCAGATTTTGTAATAAGCTGAATAGGATAGTTTTTAAATAATATATTGATATTTTTTATTAATAAACCAGCTGAGTTTTAGTTTCTATTTTATAAAAACTCCAAATTTTCATTTCAACAGTTTAACTGATATTCCTGTCAGAAATTTCTATATATAGTCAAACTCATTGCTTACAGAAACTCAGCTCATCTTCCATACAAACACTGCCACTGCTCTCAAAAACTGGTTGTTGTTGTTGTTATTTTGGCTTCTCTTATTTATATTTATGGTACTGCCATGTCTATAATAATCAACATAAATCTTCAAAATCTTATTTTGTTTTTCTCTTCCTCTCCTCATATTCTAATTGGTCACCATGCCATTTCTTCTACCACATAATTCCTTTTATTTATTTTTTTGGCATATTTCTCCTCTCCTCACTATTATTCTTATCAATGTTTCTCTCACTCAAATCAGTCTTCCAAAAGATGTCATAGCAGCCTTCTTAGAACATAGATAAGAAGGCAGATCCAACTACAAAATGAAGTACAAACTCTTGGCATGGTTCTTAGAGATTCATGCTTGGAAGAGACTTACACATGCTACAGGTACTCCCACATTGACTTGGTTCTTGAAGATGAGTCCAAATACCTGAATATTAGTTTAAAGTGGGGGGGGATTTACTTTTAGAGATTAAAATTTAAAAATGCAATAAATTGCCATCATTAATATCATCATCAACTACTTCTTCAGCATCATCAATTTAGCTCTGACCTCCAAGTTGCTGGTTTCATTCTCAAGAAATCTCCATAGGCAAACTGGTGAAGACCCTTGTTTCACTTCACTGGTGAAGGAAAATAGGTGAGACAAGGCACCATTCACTTGCCAAGACCAATCACATCATTGAGAAAGAGCCTCAGGATACCAGCGACCTTTTCATTATCAGTAAAAGTCACTCAGGCTGTCAAAACCCAATGTTAAAAGTGACCTTAAATTGTTTTATACGATTTCTGAATTTCGTGAAGATTTTCACTGTACTGCTACCTCCTGATTAAAAGATTATCTATAGTTCACCTGCCTTAGACCCCAGACACAATACTAAGCTTGTCTTGTTGGTCATGTTATTACTATTGCTATCCTCACCATTATGCAACAAAAATATTCCCTGAACTGAAATTATAATAACTGGAATCAAACTCTAGCCACCCTTTGTTTTCTCTTTCCCCTCCACCTTCCTCATGATTACCTTTAATTGTTCCACCTGCACTCCTGGGAACATGGAAAACTGTGTAATCAGTTCCCCAATAAAATTCGTTATGCTCCTCTAAGGCTGAGAGTGCTATTTTACAGGGCAAGTCCAACGGGAAATAGGATGGTCTGAGTGGGAGTCCCAACCTGTGAACTAAAAAAAATAAAATAAAACATCTCAAAATAAGACTCGGGGCAGACACACGCAGAAAGGTCAATGAAAGGTTTAGTTTCAAGGGAAATGGTGAGGGGGATCAAAAAGAGAGAGAGAGCAAGATAGAGAAATCAATTGGTCCATACATCCTACCAGTAACACTATCAGAGCTGGGACTCTGGGTTCATGATGAAGACAGGCAAAACCAAGCCTCTTCCAATCTTGTATGTGTCCAGTTCCAAATCAAGCCTGGCTGCTTAACTCCATCCTCAGTTCCCAGCAATGCCCTCTTTCAGAAAGTCAAGAGTCTTTGCAAATTCACGCATCATGGGAGTTACAATTCTCAGAGCCTGATCCCTATGGTATAGAGTTACGGTGGAGTCCCCAAAACATCAGAGGGAGGAGTTCACTTAGGTCATACTGTTCCCCCAAAAGAATCCGAAACAAACATCTGTTGATTGCTGAAAAACACTGCTGAAAAGTAAAACACCTTGACTGACTAAGACTGCCTAGCACCTCCCTGAATGTGGAAATGTAAAACTGTACTTCCCTCACATTCTTTCCTCCCTTACATAATTCAACAATCTACCTGTCAGGGAGCTGGGTTTTTAGGGGTGCCTGCCTATCCCACGAATTCCCTTCATGACCATCTCCAAAAAACTGCTCCATAAAAAGACACATCTAATCAGAGTTTGGCTTTCTGGGAGCAAGTGAAAAACTGGGTTTGGTCACTTGCATTAAAATAAAATTCAATTAAAAATTACTGAATTAACTCAGTTTCCATTCTTAACTTTCATTTTACATTTTTAATTCTTCAAGTTGATTTTTTTTCTCAGAACACCCTTCATTAAATGTTGCTGCCTTTTGATTTAACAAAGGTAGCCCATTATGAGTAAAATCATAGACTATGGTAATAATATCTGATAAGGCTATACTAGCAAATTAATCTTGAATATCAGTTTTCTACATTTACAGCTCTGATTTGAGAAACAACAAAATAATCTGGAAAAGTATAAGATGAGATATCTTTTAAAAATATTTTTTCTTATAGGAAATAAAGGAAAAGTCAGGTATTAAGTTACTGCAATTAGAAAGTCTTCAGTTTCTCTGATGCAAGCTATAAGGTTTCATTTCTGAAGAGTTTAGAAAGATTTTATAATATGTGGAGAATACTTTCTTACTGATCCTAAAGTATTTATAAATCTCAAAAAAAATGAGAGGGTTCCTATTTATTACTCAACCATAAAAACTTTACTGGGGTAGGAAAGAGAATAAATACCACAACAACCATAGGGAAACATAAAATTCTACCATTTAAGATTATGCGTGTGCATTTGTATGTAAATACTATATATTTTGGATGTAACCCAGCAACTATATGGCCTCACTTTTTCTTTCATTTATGTCAAACGTGTAAGAACTCAGTCATAGTTGCTAGTTGATGGAAGGCTGCACACACATATGCATATGCATGCTGCCTTTCTGTATAACTCCCTCAAATACCAGCATCATTCCACAGTAACCATCTATCCCAAAATATACTCCCTCAATCGGTAGTATCAATACTACCTGAGATACTTATTTGAAATACAGATTCCTGGAATAATTTGAATTTTGGGGATGAGATCTGAGCTGTACTTTTAAAAAATCTCCCCAGAAAACTCTTATTACTTACAATTTTAAAACACTGCATTATGTCACTTAGAATGAAAGCAATTAAATGTTGAAGCCAAAGGGAGATGAAAGGCCACATGGAATTGCTCCAGATTTCTCCCAAAAAAATCATACTGGAACAATTAAGGTCCTTATTTTAGATGTATTGTCAGTTAGTATAATTACCTTTAGCATAACAGATCTGGCTTTCAAATTTTCTTGGGAAAAGTTCCAAAAGTTTAAACAGTAAAGTAGACTAATGCTTATATACCCAACATAAATTTATTTGTAGAAGTATCTTAATTAACACAGCATTTCTCTGGGGGAAAAAAGCTTATTTTTTTATTATCTGGCAAGCATAGTCAAATGTATTTTATTCAAGTTCACATTAAAATTCATTGATGACAATGTGTATAAATATCTTCTAGGAAAACTGAACAAAGACAGCTATTCCTGAAGAATGAGACTCTCCCTTGGGTAAGTGATGACTAGACTAACCAATTGCACAAGACTTTAAACAACAACAATAAATTAGAATTGTATAGCTAACACAAATAAATGAGTAATTGTCAATCTTCCCCCACCTCTTCATATTTCTGTCACAATTTCTAAACAAACATACCAAAGAATACACGTTAGTCCTGAAACAGCATTTTAATGAAATACACAAGTTAATAACTTTACTCAAAGTTAATCCACATATGTGGCTATTTACCTTAATTCCAGTAGAAATTATTCTATTTAAATCATGGACAAAATCTGTTTTTGCAAAATTCAAGCCTATGTCATAAGAAGTGATCAAAATATGCTCATGGTTCTCCTCTTCCCAAACATTGTTCCATCCTCCAACAACTCCCTCCTCCACAAACTTTTGTCAGTTTGTTTTTGCAGAATCAGCTGAGCCTGATCAGCATAAACAGCTCAAAGTAAATTGGGAGAGATTATCAAGTAGTTCTGTCCTAACCTGCCTTCACGAACTGTAGAAGCAGCCAGGAATAAACTTATGGTAGCAAATACTTCATATCTCCTTCAAAGCATGTGTTAAACCATCCCTGAAAAAAAATGGCTGTGTAATCCATGAAGAGACACGAACAACTGAAACTCCATTGCTGATATTAACCATTCTTCTCTCCCTAGCTTCCTTTAAAATTCCAAGTCTTATAATGGGCAAGGAGAGATGATTTTGAACCAGGTCTCCCGCCCTAATTTTGTTTGACTATTACGGATAGTCAGAAAGGGGAGGCGGATAAAACAGGTGATATTTTTCCTGCTCCTTAGATTTGCAGTCCCAGCGTGCCATGAACTGGACTACCTGAATAGGAACAACTGGGAAGGGGCCAGTTGGACATATTAAGAGAGGAAGAACAAAGGAAGAGGGGAAGTTAGAAGAGATATATGGAAAAGAGACATATAGAGATGTTACCAGAGGTATTTATATAGACATTTATGTATTTATATTAGATATAGAGACTTGCAAGAGATATTTTGAAGAGATACAAAGGCAAGAAACATATTTGGCATCTCCTCCTGGTCTTTAACAAAGACAAAGGCAGCCACTATTTTGCTGCATTGTGTGGTATGTTTGAATTTTGAGTATCTTCTGTTACAGCTCTCTCAGGCACCTGCCTCTTTCTTTTGGTTTCTTGTCAGATGGAACCTTAGACTTGTGGTGAGCTTTCAAGTTTCTCAGCCCTGCTTTGAACCAGGTCTGTTACTGTGCATTAACCCACAAGGGGATAGGTAAATGGGAGAGTTTTATTGGAAAATTATTGTTTAAAATCTTTTCTACTCTCTCTCTCTCTATATATATATATATCAATTCTATTAAAAATTTTTCACACTAAGAGTATGTATCCTTTGCCTTTGTATGCACATATGATCAAATCCTTTTCAAAGCATAAACCTCTTAACAGTTTGGGGTCTCTGAGCATACCTCAGTCATGTCCTGACATGACCAATCTAACAAAATAAAAGTTTTTTTCTTGAAATAAAAGACACTGGTATTTTCACTAAGCACAGGGAGTCTACTTCAGACTTGGTGATAATTGCCTGTATTATTCCATCAGTTCATAACAAATCTTTATCATAAAAATAATTATTATAACTTTAAAAGATCAAAAATCCTGTATTTGATTGTAACTTGTTTCTTATAGTATATTAAAAATGTTTCAAGGAAATGAAGATGGACAGAAAACAATGAAACAATTAAAAATATTCTTTTATAGTCACTTCATGAATACATAGAACTAAAATACTCTGGTAAATATAAACAAAATTAATGTGCATATTCATATTGAAAGCAACTCATAATTAAGTTCAGAAAAGTTTCAAATTTATTTTCTCTTTCACAATGCCAATCATCTCAGTAGCATCAACTCTACATATGTCGCAAGAAAAGTTTGTTTTAAAAAGAAAAAAATATGTTAAAATATGTTCTTTATCTATGTGATTGTATAAAGTCAATTTCTGTAAGAAGTGAACACCTCAGAGGCCTGAATTCTCCTGATGCACTATCTATCCTTGTTGAAAAACACAGCTATTCACCATAATTGGTGTCCCTGGATCACTGGAATATTAAAACACTTGAAGTTTTTTTCCCAAGTTATTTTGGGATAAAAGTAGTAATTTGCTCTAGAAGTATAAAAAACAGGGGGTCACCCCCAAAAGAACCAGATAGGCTTTTCTCAATATGCCCAAAGTAAGCTTCTTCCAGTAAGCGTCACCTTCTCAAGGGGAAATAAAGGTGAATTAGAAGCCCTGTAAACCTTGAAAAGGCTCGTGTCATTACAGAAATAACACCGATTACTTTACATTAGAGAGTAGTAAAGGCCCTCAGGACTTTTTTGTCCTTTGTCCTTTTTCTTCTAGTTGAAGACATAATCACAGTTCCCTCTTCTCATAACCAAAATGACGGTTTGACAGGTATCTTTCATGTTCTCGCTATCCTAAATATGAGGTTATCTCTTTCTTATCTGTAAGGACATGTAAAGTCTGCTTCTTTCCCTTCTTAAAGTTTGAAAGATCATTGCTAAATATTTACTTACTTAGTCATTGTTTGGGTGGATACAACTTTCTGTTTGGAAGATGTAAATTCACATTTTTAATTATATTAACTTTAAACATACACAAAGTCCATATCAAAAAATGCAAGTTTATCTGTTCCTATAATAAAAGTATAAGTTCTGTTAGATAGAATAATTGTAACATTGAGTAATTGCCATAAGAGAGGTTCCATGTTCCCTGCCCACTTGAAGAATGGAGCTGAGTGCTGAGGGGAAGCTAGAAGAAACTTGGCAAAGACTTGGGAGACACATGGAGCAGAGAGACTTGTGAAAAGTCTCATTTGCTTCTTGTGTTTGGTTGCACAAGAGACTTGGGGGGGTGGAAAAACAGTGGAGTTGAGACATGTAGAGATACTTTGAAGAGGGGTGGGAAGTCACATAGGAAGGTTGACAATGGCAGCTGTTACCTTGATCTATACTTGGATTTTGCTCCTTTCATCCCAGACTTGTCTAGCCCCTCATCCCCTTTCCTTAGGTTCCCTGCCTTAGACTTGTGGCAAGATTTTAAATCTCAGTGTTCCTGCTTTGTACCAGCTCTATTTGACTGGGCATTTTCCCATGGGAGGATGAGCAACTTTGGATATTTTACTGGAAACTGTTATTAACTTTTATGCTTTTCTTTCTTTCTGTGCACACTAATCCTGTTAAAGTTCTTTCACACAAGAACACAGAGGATCTTTGCCTTTGTGTAACTGATGGAGAAACCCATTCAGAGCATGGAAATTTGGGGGTCCTGGAGTATCTTTCAGTTCTGCACATTAATAATTCCTTCTCTAATATTTTATAAATGAATCACCATAATATACTGTTCTACTAACATAGTTGAGTGGATTTTCATACTCCATCTGAGAAAAGTAATACCACAATTTGTTAAAGGAGATATTGCAAATACCAAAATAATTCTGTTTTTTCATGCTTGCGTGTAAATGTTTCTCATATTCCTCTAGCTTAAAAGTTAAATTTGAATAACAAAATTGCCCTCTATCCCCTCAAAATTGTATACACTAATAATTTGCATGCTTATTTAAACTGACTGTCAAGTCTACGCAACCCTTCTCCAATTCAGAGAAATGTCTGGTTTATAATAAAGTCCTTGTCTCTGTTTAAAATTTTTTACATTCCTAATAAGAGAGGTTTTCATGAGGGCAACTAAAGCAGACTTTTAGAAGTTTCCAGGAATTCTTAATTGAATCAGAACTGATAAGGATTAATTAGCTACATCTGTCCTCATGACAGTCCTGATGTGGGAACAATAATCAAATGAGAGCTCTAACCTCAGAAATTGGCAGTGATAAAGACTTATTGCATCTCTATCTCAAACATTAGTTCCTGCTACAAAGATGATGCCAAAAATGATGATATGATGAGATAAAGGATACACGACCACTGTATGCAAACCAATGTCATCCAAGAAAATCTAGCTTTTTATAAGTAAGAATGGGCAAGACCAGAAATTGACAGAAAAAAAAGTTAATGGTCTCATTCATCACATAGCATCAACTATACACATTGTCAACACATTCCAAGCAGAGGGAAGATCTGTGTTTACCCACTTTTCTTTTCCAGATAACAGAAGTAGAAGAATGGAGATGTATAAAAATGAAAAATGTTCTATAGTTGATCATTAATATAGAAAATTTCATATCCATACTGACTGCTCTCATTTCCAATTTATGATCTCCATGCTTACGTAGCCCCTTAGTGCTGGCAGACACTACTATATTGTCATAGGTTAAAATGCACGGGTGCATTTGCAAGAGTCCACACTTGGAAGTCTTAGCTTGCTTTAATATTCAAGTATCATTGTCTTAACATGGACATTGTTTTTTAAATGCCTTATTAACCTGAATGCAAATATTTTACATTTTCCTCAGATCCAGCAATGCATGCTGCCGGTGCTATTCCTAGTCAAATTTACCCTTCAACTCTCCCAAATGACTTTTTCATTTGCTGTTATCTTTTATCACTCCAGTTTGATGACTTCAGTATATGCATTTCCTATAGAGAAAATGAAAACAAAAGAGTTTCCACCTTTTATACAACCATATTCAACAATGTACCCATATCTAACTGGAAGCTAGCCATACAAACTTGATTCTTCTACCATTAATTGGGTAAGTCGTTCTTCATTTTATGTAAAACCACCATACTCACAGAGAACATTCTACCCAATGCCTGGTCTAGTAAATCTCATGATAGGAGAACAGATCTGCCGAATTCTGTAATACAGTGATAGTAAAATAACTTTGCATTTGCACTTAAACCACCTTCCTCATTTGCACCTTTGTTGGTACTAGAGGTGATATTTTTGTGTCTCCATCTGTTCATTCCCTATCTTATTTTTCCAGAAAAAAATGTCATTCATAGGTATTTCTAAAAATCCTCAACAGCACTTACCTAGTATTTGTTGAGCAATTAAATGAGACTAATCATTTTTAAAATATTCTCTTAATCTACCAAGTAACTTTAAATTTTTCAAAGTTCCTAATCTTGATTTGCCCACCTTAACTATGACATTTAATCCTATTCCATTAGAAAATCATCTAAATGGTTATTTGTGATTTCAACAACCAAAGAAAGTTTTGGTAGTGGCCAAAGACTTAATAGATTTGAAATATTAATTGAAAACAGTTTTTGGTAAAAGTAGCACTATCTGAATCTATAGAATTCATATTTCACCTTTTCTCTACCATAGGTCATCAACAATTTGGTTGATGTACTAATTTTCTCCATTAACTTGTATTGAAGAACAAAATCTACAATTTGCTCTTCCATTATACTATTTCCAAGCACTATAACTTCAAGCAAATCAATTCAATCTTATTTTTCTTTAGAAATATAGATATACTTCAATTTCCTCAAGTGTCTAGAAGATTTTGTAATGAATTTATTAGGTACATTTTTTGTGAAAATATTTTAGGAAGTTTTGGGAAAGTGAGAAAAGTGAGAAGAAATCCTAGCAAATCCTATTTTTCTACCAGAGCAAATCAGCAATTTTTTTTGATTCATTGAATTTACTCTTATTGTTTAAAATATTCTAATAAAAACTGTCCAAATTCCTTTAAGTTTCTAAATGCTTAAATAAAAAAGAAAATTTGTTGAATGTAGAAAACAATCATAGGGCAAATTTGTTACTCAAAGAATTTATATCATAAAAGGGAATTGTATGTTTCCTCAGTAGATGGAGTAGCAGTAAAAGCTAAGTGGCTAGACTATAAAAGGAGAAAAGGAGTGAATAACAACCAACATAAGAATAAGAAAAAAATGTAAAAGTACATACAAACCCCTACTGTCATTAACTTAATCCTTCAAACACTTAGTAATGAGCTTACTCAAATTTAAAAAGATGAAAACCCCTGTAAGTAACAGATTAAAACAAAACTATTATGTATAATGCAAAATATTTAGTTCACAAATAATACCCTCATTGTTTTAGGTCCTTAAGGAATGTGTCCTTTAAAAGCATGGAAAGGAATTTCATTTAGTGAAATGCTATTTTAAAAAGCATATGTCAACACAAAATCATATGCATGAATGCTTCACGACAGCTCTTCTTTTATTACCAAAACTTGGAATTGACCAAGATGTCCTTCAATAGGTGAATGCATAAATAAATTGTAGCGCATATATACAATGGAATATTACCCAGTGATCAACAGAAACAAGACATCTAGCAACAAAAAGACAGTGAAGAACCTTAAATGCATAAAATGCTAAATGGCAAAACTATGAAGACAGCAAAAAAATTACCAGGGGTCAGGAACTTGGGGGACAAAGAAATGATAGGTGAAACACAGGGGACTTAGCACAGTGAAATTACCCTAACATTCTACAGTGGAGGATATTTGTCATCGTAGATTTCTCAAAATTTATGGAGAACAAACCCTTTACTGAATTAAGGCCTTTAATTTATGATCATGTATCAATACTGGGTCTATAAATCATAATAAATTTGCCAAATTAATGTGAGATGCTAACAAGGGGAGAAAATGATAGGGGAGAGGTGAGGCCATAGATGGGCACTTTGTACTAAATTGTTCTGAAAAACTTAAATTACTCAAAAAAAAAAAGAAAGGAAAATATAATAGTGAAGTAATTCTGCCTTGCAAAAAAAAAAAAAAAGCACTAGAAGCCACACAGCATGGCTTTAACAAGGACTTGGAAGTCAGACCAGTGTTTCATTTTTAGGTTTTGCTATTGAACAAGTATCTAACCTTGAGGGAAAAGTTTTAACCTCTCAAAGTCTATTTTATTTACAAAAAATATTTGTATCTATGCCCCTGTATTTGTTTTTCTCAATATAAAATATTCAAAACCACTGATGGAAATAAGAGTAGTTCCAAGTCATGAGACAGTTCAACGTCATAGCTATTGACATTGCAGATGATCCCTGACTTATGGGAAGGTGGGTGAGACTGAGGTAGAGCAACTTAAGTTGCAAAATAAAAAGCAGCTTTTGCCGGGTATGGTGGCTCATGTCTGTAAGCAGCAGCCTAGGAAACTGCAGTGGGGGCCAGGGATCACAGTTCAAGTCCCGCTGGGGGCACGTAGCAAGACCTAGTCCTACACGCATCTGTAATCCCAGCTGCCTGGGGAAGCTGAGGCTGGGGATTGCCTGAGTCTGTGGTACCTCAGGCAACATGAGCCTGTGGTTCCACAGGCGAGACCTAGTCTCAAAAAAACAATACAAAACAAAACAAAAAGCAGATACCTGGACATGCAAAAGGCAATCAAGCATATGAAAAGTAGCCTAAGTCCAGGAATCAAAGTTAAAGCAGTTTGAGAGGGATAAGGATTTTGTACCCTCTCATAGTCCTTGAAAACCTCCAAGTGGTAAGAGCCACTCAGAATTTCCCCTCTCGGAAATGGCACCCTCCTGCCAATGGACAGATACCAGGAATTCGCAGATGGGGCACCACCCACTCTGCATGCCAGCCTCCCAGACTTGCCAGGGAATTTGTTACCTTCCCCTTTTGTTGCCAGTTGAATGCGGTGCTTATAATACTGTCATATTGAGCAGGAAGGAAAGGGGGGGGGGATGGAGAGAGGGGGGTAAACCCTGGGGATTACAATGTTGTGAAATTTATATATAAATAAAAAATTATAAAAAAAATAATACTATCATAAGTAAAACCCGCCTGTTCTATCTCTAGCACTCTAGAGGTCCATGATAAAGCATGCTGTTTGAACCATTGATAAAAGTTGGTACATCATCTACCTATTAGCCTTCTGTAATAAGCGATCTGGTTATTCACATTATTGGAAATGTGTATAATTAAGAAGCATTGCTCATTTTCAAGCCTCACAAAAAGAGTGAATTTATACTAATAAAAACTCCAATCTGAACTTCCTAAGTAGAAGCTGTTCTCATCTAGATAAGGGCAACTTAAGGACATGATTAGCTCGTTGAATATTTTATGTTAAAACACATTAGCGACATTTAATAGAAGAGAAGTTTGCTTCTGTTCTTCCTATTAAGAAACATGAGCAACTCTTTAAGTACTTCCATGTTTTATTGGGCACTTACATTGCTGTGCAATCTGTTGCTATTTGTAAAATATTTATTTCACATTATTCTCAGTGGATTTAAGTCTTATTTCCTTGGAGAACTGTAGAGAATCTTTTCAAATGTTCAAAACCTATCTTAAATCTCTTTAGAATTCTTAAATTATTCTGGTCCAGTAATTAGAATTAATTCTCAACAATCATAATGGAGTAATTCTGGAACTATACAAAAATCTTAACCTGAATGCAATCTGAGGAAGACTAAGAGATCTGCTGATAAAGAGAGTGGGCTACATCCTTGGAGAACTTGGAAAGGTTCTGTTTCCTATGTCCTGCTGACATCATTTGCCCTTGCTCAAGGACGCTTCCTCCATGCAGGAGGCAAATGAGCAAAGGGTGTGCATATCTTCTATAATCTATGGCAACAGCTTTTAAGTAAATAGCTGTATCTTGAGATACAAATCTTAAAAGAATTGCTGCTAAGAAACATAAAGACCAGTATCATTTATGCAACATGTGAGGAGAAAATGTGACTATCTTAATTTTAAAAATTATGAGCAATGTCTAGAGGGTCAGAGCAAATGCAATGTGCCATTTGTTCTGATATAAATGTACTTTCTATTTCTAAGATATAAATAAGAAAAAGAATTGAATACTGCTTATGCAAATCCACAATGCATTCAGGGATTTTGAAGCTGAACTTAGCCCACATTCAAATAAAGTTCAGTTTTCACACACTTTTGCTTTGTTGTGTTCATGAAAGGCCCAGCTGCTTGCCCAGCTGTCGATCAGTCATTCGTGATCAGAGCTTTATTAGTGGGATTCTGTACTCATGTTACTGCTTTTCGAACTAAAAGTGGTAGACACATATTTTTTTTGGGAAGGTCACACATAAAAATTTCTGACTCTATCAAAAGAAATTACAAAGGAGACATTACTTAGAGGTTATTGTACAAACATGACATTTATAAAAATTCAACACTGATTGAGTTATTAGGGTTTCCTTAGATGGTTATTGAATAATCTATCACTTTCAGATAAGGAACTCATTTTTTCCCAATTACTAGATTTCAATCTCAAGTCTCTAGTGAATAACAGCAAATTAATAAATAAAGAGGATACGTCATAAGAAAGAATGCCATGTTTCTAGGACCTAAGACATTTGTTAAAATGAGCAAAGTAACTGTGAGATGATGAAGTAAGAAAGTAGACAGAGGTTCTCTCTGACATTAAGTGATGGGCAGCTGTTAACACATAAAAATTGAGAGGAACAAAATAGATAAATGCCTTTAAATTGCATTCCAGAATCTTGATTACTAAGAAGATATTTTAGGAAAAGTTTAAAGCAAAGGGAAAGAGGAAATCACATTACATTTTTCATATTCTTTAGATATGAGATTTATTTTAATAAAAATATTTCTTCTTCTTATGCTTTAATTCAGTCCTTTATATAATCATTTGCATATTTAAGAGTCAAAATAGAAAAAGAAATTGATGAATTTAGGATAAATCGTGGGCAATCTGTTCTTCTAACAGATCTACATCAGATGCTTTTCTTCCTTTGGTTTATTTACTGTTTTCATGGTATTATGTTCTTACTTGACAAGTTTCAACATGCCCACATACAGACTATAGGAGTTCAAACAAACTGAAAAAGACAGTATGAAAAGATACACATATATAAAATTCCCTAAAGATACTGCAAATTGCATATTTTGCAAATTAAATAGAAAACAGAATTTTATATGGAAATATTTATATGAAACACAAATGTACAACACATATTTTTGAATGTACTATGTCTCACTTTTCTTAAATCACATTGCTAGTGCCATGTCAGTGTTCTTTCTTAGTTGATGAGTGAGACTACACGCTCAGAAAATGTTAATGTAGTACACTAACAGTGATTATCAGCACAGCACTTGACTGCCATAGCTTTTTAATACATTATTGTCTTAGGGTCAAATCTAACAAAACTATGATATGAGATTTGTTTTTTTTTTTCCTTAGGTAATAAATTACCAGTTCTATGTAAACAGTAAAAAATAAAAATGAAAAATTTAAATATCAAGAGAACCACAAAACAGTAGTGGAAACACAGTAAAGATATTTAAATAAAGTAGGTTTCTAAGCATCATATACAAACATTAACTTAGAGTAATAGGTCTAAAACAATAGCAAAAATTTACAACTTCTAGGAAAAAATTATTCAAAAAATCTTTGTGAAACAATCTAGATACTTCTTTCTTGGATTAGCTGTAAAATTCAGTTATCAGAAAAAGGCTCAGTAGTCATACAAGTAAAAAAAATTGAGCATTATCAAAAATAAACTCTACTTTTCTCTGCTTGTATGATAAAAAGAAGTGAAGATAGGCAAAACCCATAAGAAAATATCTGTAGGTACATATCTGAGAAAAGAAATATATTCATGGCATATAAACTTATAACAGAAACAGAGAACAACCCAGATTTGTAAGATAAAAGGTTTGAACAGACACTTTATCAAAGAAGAGATGCAGATCATAAATAGGAATATGAAAAGATGTTCAATAATTTTAGTCATTAGAAAAATACAAATTAAGCCACAGTGAGATATTACCATAGAATTACTAGAATGGCTAATTTTGTTCTACTAGACAATATAAAGTACTGGCAAGATTGCAGGGCATTTGAAATTCTGATACATTTCCTGGTAAAAGTGTAAAATGGTATATACAGCTACTTCTGAAACCAGTTTGATATAAAGCTACAAACATATCCACCATAGGAGTCATTTATTCCATCATAGGTAATTACCTAAGAGAAACAGAAATGTGTCAAATAAAGGCCTGTACAATCATTTATAATTACACAAAACTGAATTTTTTTATTAATGGGTGAATGTATAAACAAATTTTATAGACTCATGCAGTGAGAAGCACCATTGAGGAATCTCATAAAGACTGCACTAAATTTTAAAAACGTTAGAAAAAGATACACATTGTTTCATTCATTTATAGGAAAAAGGAAATCAGTGATTATATTTTGGAGTAATAAAAATCTGTGTTTTCCATAAAAACACTACTTTCAGTTGTATACAATCATCAGAACTCACCACACCGTGACCTAAAAAGGGTATTTATGTACTTAAATAAATGAATTTAGTATAATAAACATCTTTTTTGAAAAAATCTATTCTGCCAGAAACTTCAGGTGTTTTCTACATCGCATCCAGTCCCCATCCCCTTCTCTATGGGTTTTTAAACCTTGGTTCTGCTCTCACACAATGGACTACTACTCAGTGACCAAAATGATAAATTCAAGTCATTTACAGCAGCATGGATGGAGCTAGAAGGAATTATGCTAAGTGAAATAAGTCAATGTGAAAAAGAAAAATATTAGATGGTCTCACAGGGGTTAGAATAGGGAAATTCAACAAAATGATGGGGAAAAGGGTAAAACTTACAGGCAAACCATATGTCTAAGGCATACAGAAAAAGAGGGGAGGAGAGGAGTCAGAATAATGCAGAGCACCAGGGACTATGGTGATGGTCACAGGTGCCGTGGTGGTGGGAGAATTATGGGCACTATATCAGGAGAAAAATCAAATATTGTACAAAAATTAACAATGACATAAGAAAATAAAATAATAAAATAAAAAATTTTTTAAAAAACGAATAGAAATATTACTAAGAGGGAGATCAGAAACCTAAACTTTTATTACATGTATTTATATTATAATGATCCTGAATGATCAGGTAAAGGATGTTGAGATACAGTGACGTGTGGCAAATGTAAGGGACCAGGTAGTCTATCCCTACACTCTCATGAGACTGGCCAACTTGAATTGTCCTTCTGTTCTTTTTTCTGATCTTTCATTTCCCTTTTCTTAAATAAACTTGCCTCTACCACCTCCCAAAGTAAATAAATAAGGTGTAAGCGACGACCTAATAAATAGGCAGTTAGGTGCCTAGCTTCTATGTGAGGCCAAACACAATAAAAGTAAAAGATGGTTCTGCTAATATACCTCTGACGTAGGAAAGGGATCAGAATATTTGGAGATGCTGTGGACGCTATGAGGGGTCTCCGAAGCCTTCCTCAAGTCTGGCCTGTGCAGCTACCTGGAGAAACCGCTCTCCCCTTCCTGACAAGCTGACCCAGCAAGGCAAGTTCTCTGGTCCAGCCTCTGGTGCCAGTCCAATTGACGAGCACCAACCAAATTGTATGCTTATAGCAGTAGGATGTGGATTTCCTTCAATAGATCATGTTGTAACTGTACTTGATTCACTTGAGTTGCAAGAGAAATCTTCATCATTCAGATGGAAGCTGGCATCATTAAGATCAAAGCCAAGCACTAAATCACCTCTGTGAATCTAACTAAATCAATTAAAAACAATGGCACTCATGTTCTTTTAAAGGGCTCTTTAAATGTTAAACTGTCCACTTCCTTTGGATGACAAATGAGATGGAAGACAATGTAGTTTCTAAGCCACTTATGTCATGATTTTGAATTTAAATGGTATTATTAATAAAATCTTAATTTTTAAAAATTGTTAACTTTTCAAAGTGCCTTAACATACTGTATTTCATTTTTAGTCAGCAAAATACTTTTAAAAATTGTTTTTGATTTTATGTAGTTATCAATGTAAATTAGTGAAAACAAATAAAAATTTGTATATAATTATATATTTTATATAAACCTATATATGTTCTCATATTGTTATCGGGCAGAATGAGAGGTATCTCAGGACCCCCAAAACCTGCCTGCTCTAAATAAATTCTGCCATCCACCACATAAAAACAAACATGCTCTAGTGCATAAAACCTTCAACAGAAAGGAACTTTAATAGAATTAATATGTTAGACAGAAGATTAAAAAATACAGTTTAAATAGTTTCCAATTAAACATCCAAGTTACCTATCCTCTCATGCTGAAATGCCCAGCCAAAGATAATTGGCCAAAAACAGGATAGCGAAGCCCCCCAAGTCCAAGACACATTGAGGTGGGGACCCATAGGGAAGAGACAGAAGTGGCCAGTCTGGAAGGATAAAAGCAAAACCAAAACCCAAGTCAAGATAAAGGCTACTGTTGCAAGCCTTCTCCTAGCTCTCTCACCCATGTTCCTATCTCTGTCAAGCATCTCCTTTCATGTCCCCCAAGTCTCTGGAACAAGCCCTGAGAAGCAAGTGCAGCTTTTTCACATGTCTCTCTCTTCCATGTTCCTCATCTTCATCTTTGTGATCTCCCTTCCTACTTCTTCCTGTTTTTTCAGCTTCCCCTCCCTCCCCAGCTCCACCCTTCCTTAAGCAGAGAACCTGAAGGGATTACCCTGTTACAATATATCCATCATATATGTTTAGCAATAAAACTTATTAATGAGAACTTGCTAGTAAATAACCTATGAAAATAAATGTGCATTAATATGATATATGACAATTGCTAATTTTTCTGGAAAGAGATTGCTATAGCTCCACCTTAGAAGAACATCTACTGCATACATACTAAGTAATTTTCCATTGCATCGGACAAGAAAATCAACCTCTAAGTTTGCTGGTTGAGAGACATCTTCAAGCATATTTTTTGTATGCTATAAATTATAAGTACTGAATTATAGACATCTAAAGGAAGGATGCTTCTGTTCTGTTACAAACATATTGATCATTTAAAATCAATCTTTCAACAGTGAATTGGTATTTTAATGGCAGATTCATTTGTGATTTTTGGACATATATTTAGGGTCCAAATATATTTAGGATTGCAAAGCCTACATATGTCCAAAATTACAAATTTTCTATATAAGAAAATTTATAACCCTCCTCTATACATCAATTCAAAAAGTCAATTTAGCACAGTGAAAAGGGGCTATTTTATTAGAATTTCCTTGATAAAAATAGTATTAGGGGAATCTGATTTTAAAAATAATAGTTTTAACATATAGATGAAAATTATTAAATTCCACTCATGCTTTTACTCATTCTGGTGCAATTTCACAAATTGTGACTATTCTGGAAAAACTTGAAGTTCTGCTATGATGTACCAAAAAGTCACAGTTGTTCTGAATTGCCCATTTTGTCTGTTACACCCAAGAGAGTGCAGTTCTGAATGTAACACGGTAACAACAACAAATAATAACTAGTTGATTTAGTGTGCAAACAAAAAGAAATCTTCATATCTACAAAAGGACCATTTTAGAGAGAATGTGAATAAACTCTGACTGATTCCTAAGGTCATCATTTCTCCCGAAGAGTAAACATACTTTATCCTTAGGACAAGAATAAGACCAAAAATAATATCAGCCAGTTTTAATACAAATTTTTCAAAATTTTAGGTGTAGTCCTAGTAAATTCTGTAGGATTGTTCCTTGTTTCTAGCACTCAGCGGGGAGAGAGGAAGAATAGAAAAGGAAAGAAAAACTTTTGGATCTATTCCTCTGTGGCCAAATTTAACAAGCCTTGAAATTGTTAGAAAATAAGATTTCATTTAGGAAGAGACCAAGTCATCAAGTTCAAAATGCTGATCTTAGCAATGCAAACTAACAGCTGATGCACACACACACAATCAAAGGGGAGATAATAATAGCCGGTCTTGATGGACTGCTCGTATGAGAAAGTCAATGGCCCAAAGAATGACTTCTGCCTGTGCACTGCCCTCATGCTGTGCTTTGTCACAGTGTGAGTTCATCAATGGAGAATGTGGAAGGACTCAGGCAACAAGATTGGATCTTTATTCTCACTCAGATTCTTTACACCTTAGAAGGGAATCAGGTTAGCTTCCTGAAACAAGCTGCTCTTTTCTCAGAAAATGAGGTATTTTCCAAAAGTGAGTAAAGACAAGAGAGAGAATTATGTGGTGGACAGACTGAACTCTTCTCTTCTCTAGGGGACAATTTCATCACTTGGAATAGGTTTTCAAATATAATCTTACATGTTAATTAGATGACTAAGGTAACATCTGCACTGGTTACATACGTCTAATTTTGGAGAGGTCCAATACCTAATATAGAGGAGAAAAAAATGGCAGCAGCCAAAATGGCTCCAGTCAAGGTCCACAGCACTACAATATTGACAGGATATTCCCTCAGGATGTGTAATTTTTAGATATCGTCACATAGTATTTACTATCAATGATGAAACAAAAGATTTCTAATTATGCATGTATGTATATGTGTATGCACAGGTATATGTACATACACATTTATCAATTCATATTAATTATACATGGTTCTATTTTTGTATATATGGTGTTATTGACAAAATAAAAAACATTAATGGAGTTAATTAGATGTAGTGCAGGAAAAATTATATTCTCACAAACATGATGAACTTTCAGAGGTTTATAGAAAGTATAGCAGGTTTATAGAAAGTATATTCAGGGAAAAGGGAGATTCCAGTTTCTTGCCCCTCCTAAGGACGGGCAGAGCTGGGTCGCAGAGGGTGGGGGGGAGGACTGGAGCAGGCCTGTGGAACAGAAAGCCATGTGAGGAAGCTGAGCTTGCTTCTTGGCCTTAGACTTTTACCAGAGATTTGGGGGAACATGGAAAGAGACAGCTGAGACAGAGGTGTGGGTTCTCGGGAGACCTAAAGGAAGGCTGGCAGTTGCAACCTTTATCTTGACTTGAGTTTGGAATTGCCCCTATCCTTCCAGACTTGCCTGGCCCCTTATACCCTTTTCCTATTGGTCCCCAGCAGAAGGTGCCTTAGATTTGTGATAAGCTTTCAGGTCTTAGTTGTCCAACTTTGGGCCAATCCCATGAGGGGATGGGTAACTTTAGGTGCCTCATCTGGAAAAATATGAAAATATTTCTCTTCTCTTTTTTTCTCTCCTCCTTTTCTCTTCTCTTTTTTTCTTTTCTCTTCTCTCTTCTCTATTTTCACACCTCTTTACCTCTCTTCTCCCCTCCCTCCCTTCATTGCAGCTAACTGTATTAAAGTTCCTTTCCATTGTAGGCCTTATACACTAGAGTATGCTCATCTTTATGTGGTAGATGACAGCATTCATTTAAAGCAAGCAGGTTTAGGGGTCTTGGGATGTCCTCATGCTGCCCTATAACAAAAGTACCATTTCCCATAGTATATAGTCCCTCCCTTACATGTTTACTGATAGCAGAGCTCTTAAAAGAAAGCAGTACCTTCAGTTTTATAATAAGAGCATTCAATTCAAATAGTAATACATAGAATGGAATGCTTTTATGAAGTTTATTTATTTTTCTGTTGCATATTTTATTATTTATTATTAATTTTTGATTATCATCAATCTTTTTTTGCATAATATTATGGTGCCTTCATCATACATTGCATCATAATGCACCTATCAGCAACATTTCCCTTAATCCACTGCCACTCTTCACTGTGCTACCTTCCCTTTTCATGCTTATCAGCCCCCCACTTCTGCCCCCCTAGATGTTTAGTTGTATATCCACCTTTCCAGAGTTAGTTTTTATACTTTTCTTTATCTGACCTTCAGCTTGGTTTATCTATATTCCATATATGCATGATGCCTTTCAGTATTTATCTTTCTCTTTCTGATTTACTTATTAGCATTATCCCTTCCAGCTCCATTCAACTTTCTGTAAATGGAATGAGTTTTTGTTTTTGTTTTATTTTATTGCCAAGTATTATTCATAGTGTGTATACACCACATCCTCTTAATCCACTTATCTGTTTGAGGCATTTAGGTTGCTTCCATATTTTGGCAATTATAAATAATACTACTATAAACAGAGGTGTGCAGCTACTTTATAGATCATTGCGTTTTGATTTTTCAGGT